>WAAG01010937.1:383-28879 GCA_013390105.1 Tichodroma muraria | reverse complement strand
TTCTGTCACGTTATATAATGCTCTGTTATTGTCTTTAGCTCAGCCCATGAGATGCTAGAAAATCTCTTGTTTGCGCTTTCTTGGAAGCTGGAGTCTGTCTCAGATTACCAAGCAAATTACATGGGTTTTCTCCTCAGTGCTGTTACCAGGAACCCTGACAAAGTCCAAACCAGGAAATGGCTGGATTTCTTATTCAATGGTTATCTTTATGGCAAAAAACCAGTATGAACTCATTACTGATATGTGTATTTGCTATTTCCATCTCTAAGACCATGGTCTTACGTATTAATTTTCAAGACTACCAATTTCCCAATGGTTTGACTGAGATCTGCAAAAGCCATTGATAAGAGTTTATTTCCTGTCATGGGACTAGACTCTGTTTCCAATTATCATCCTACAGCTTTATGTGTAACAGATCATTGACTATTTAGAAGACAGGATAAAAAAAATCTGTATAAAATGCACTTCTTTTAACTTGTGCCACATTTAAATTTTCTTCTTTTGACTTCTAATCATGCAATTTAGCAGGATAATATTTTCATTTAAAAGTGAGTCTTCCTGTCTCCCTTTCTCTTTTTTTATTTTTAATTCATTGTCCTCATTTTTACTTATTATCTGTCCTTACCCCATTTCACTTTCATCTGGAAAAGCCTGGCTATCACACAATCTTTTTCTCTTAGGAAAGACCTAGATATTGCATTGAATTCTTATAAATTCCAGTTGGGTTAAAGGAAGATCATAGGATAGTTATATTACCCTGTTTTCAATAAATAATACATATCTGTGACTTGAATAAATATGTATTCAGCCTGAAGAAATGATAAGCATTGTCTCGCAGATGACACCAGTTCTCTAAAAAGAAGCTTCTATACAGAGATTTGGCTCCAGTCTGGAGGATTGGAGATGAGCACATCTCTTTGTGACTTCTTGACTGCCTTTCTGCACAAGTCCCCTCATAACAAGATCCAGGTCTTGGCCTAAAAAAGGCCTTGGAAAGGCCTTGGAATTTGGCCTTCTGGGCCAGAAGAACATGTGGCTGGGACCCACTGCAATGGAGATGCATCTGAGACCTTGGATATATCTCCTGTTTGGAGGAACAGATTTGACTCACAGCTACAAATCCTATGTGACACTTGGTTTCCCTGACAGGACAGTGGGATGAAGGACAAAGATTGTGGGTGAGGGTCCGTAGTGGTGCAGAGTCCCCAGGCAGGTGCAAAGGAGAGCTGCTTTATTGTGAAAACCGAGCCTTTTTAAGCAGTTAGCCCATTATCAGTTACAGAGTTTTAAAACATAACAAACGTAATTCAACCAACCGCCATACACCACGATGTACAGCGCGTGAACATGCGATGGTTCTGTAACTTGTTTTTCTACCTCTAATTCAGCTGAGTCACTTTCCCACAGTCCTTTTCTACTTAGCCGAAGTAACACGCCTGAGCCCTGATTTTACGAGGCCTTCCTTTTGTAAGGTTTTACCTATATTCAACAAAAGATAACCTAGTCATTAATAGCATCGTGTAACACTTCTGCCCATTGCTGTTTTTTCCTTTTTTTTGGTATGCATTTCTTTTTCATTTCCTTTAACACATTATTGGTTAGTTGACCCAATTTAAAATCAGACTCCATCAAACCAAGTATTCCAGAGTAGGAAGCTGTAGTGCCTCTGATGAGTCTTCTCTTTGGCTTTTGGTCTAGATGTGATTCTCTGGCTGGAAGACTGGGAGCAGGGGGAGTCTTTCTGGAGCTCTGTTTTCTAACCTCACATGAAACACTGCTGACTGCCAGCTCCCTCTCCATATCTGCTTAGCACCTCCCATGCAACCATATGGAGCAAGCATTTTAAATTAGAGGTAATTTGGCATCAGTTCTGGTTCACCTGACAAACTTAATCAGTTTTGATTAAGATTTGAGTGTGTAGATTTTCCTATTGAGGATCAAATTTTCATCATTTCACTGAACATGCCACACCTAGTTGGGGCATATACTTTAAAAGTTGAAGGTGATGGATTTGGTGACCTCGTGTTCCTGCTTTGCAAAAACAAAAACCGTTTTACAAAAGGCTTGTGCTTGCTGCCCCGCACTGCAGCTCCTTTCTGCAGCTGTGTTGGCTGCCTTCAGGCTCATAGATGGAGGAGTTATATGCTCTAGTACCAAGGCAATTAGGTATGTGGCTTCATGCTTTATTTTCAAATCTGCTGACTTGGGTAGCTGTTATTACTCAGAAATTTAGTGCAGTCTTTGTCAGATATAAGGAAGACATGAGGAAGAATAGATTTGGACTAACACCCACTCTTTGTTTGAATGCCTCTATTACAGACTAGACTCTGTACCTTCTGAGGATCACCACTTGCTGTGGTGGGAATTTCAGATCTAATGAAATGTTTGAAAGCTCAGAAGATTGAGAATGTGTAAACATGCTTCTGAGACAGGCACCTTTTTGAAGTGTTTAGTAAAAACACCAGTAAACATCTGCAGCGTGCAGGATAAGAAAGTGCCTGGTTCAGTCCTGGTCTGTGTCAGGGAAGGCCAGGCAGTGCATGGCACAGGGCTCTGTGCAAAGGACAAGGGTTTATCCTGAGCCTCTGATAACCCCCTGCATGACCCCAGTGAGGGACTTGGCTTTCCCCATGCCTCTCTCCTTTCACCCATACAGTAGATTTGCTTTACTGTTCTCCATGGCGGCTGCTCCGGAATAGGAGCAGCCCTGCTCAGATGTGTGTGTTGAAAGCTCAAGGACGACTCAGACAAGCTGGTTTTCTTTCTGAATTTCTAAATGCAGTATTTACCACTCTGATTTCTCACTTCCTTCACTAAATATCTGCGTGCTGAGTGCTGGGTTGCAACTGAAGGTCTTCACTGGGTCAGAACAGGGCAGTGGGGCAGATGGGAGTAGCTCTCTCTGACCACCATGCGCTGGAAACATACTGAGGCTTGCACTGCTGGTAAATTAGATTACACCCAGTGAAGTTCAAGCAATCAGCAGACTAATTGCTCAGGACTTCACTTGGCAGCCCTGCTAATGTGTGGCACTTGAATATTTTCTCACTTTTTTAGAGATGGACATTTTCTTTCGGGAACAGCTTTATATCTTTGCTTTCTGCCTTTTAACTTCCCTCTGAGCAAACCATACAGAAAAAACACCCACTTAGCACTGATGGTAAGAAATTTTCTTGGCCAGTGGAAAGACAAGATGCTGCTTCCAGGCTCTGTGTCTGCTCTCTGGAGGCAAGGAAACACGCTGTCCCCAGCATATGGGTGAACCAAGATGCTGGAAGACTGAACGAATTGCTTGTGATCACAAATTATGTCAGTGACCAGCATTAAAAACCAAATGTTGCTGGTAACCCTGGGAACCATTATCCTTCCTTATTTTGGGACCACCAAGGAAAATGACAGAGCTTCCTGGAGACGAGCTGGCATAGCAAGCCCCAGGCAGAGCCTCATGGCACTGGGGGAAGATTTCACATATTGGGCCACCTGCAGCTTTTTCCTGCCTTGCTGCAACATGGGTTACCTTCTTCACAGGCTTTCAGAGAGGGCACACCAAGGAAGGGAAGGCCGTTTCCTTACAAGGAGTAAAATGCAAGTGTAGATTCAGTGTTAATTCCTAGAGAGTGCTCTGAAACCAGCCACAAAAATGGATTGGGACCTGCACTGATGTCTGTGCATCTCCATCGTCTGCTATTTTTTGAAGGATAACAGTTGAATGAATGGTTAGGAACATCCCATGTTTATAAGGCAGTAACTGTTTCTTGGGCTAAATTAATTTATAAGCAACTTTGAGTAAGATATACTTCCTGAGGCTTTTAGCCAATGGATTGTCCATGATGGCTTTATTGCCAGATTAATGTACCGTACCTCTGTGTTACTCTTAGCAGACGGATATGTGGTCTTTTCTTTTTCTCATCCTAAAATAATTTAATAAGGGAAAGATAAAAAATGAAATGGGCTTTCAGTATCAATTTAATCTGCAAAGGGCTTTCAATATCAATTTAATCTGCAGCTATCAGTAGTACTATGCACTAGCCATAGCTGTGTACTCCTTCCTTGATATCCCTGCAGGCTCTGCATTGTTGCTAGTGTGCCTTAACACTAGAAACACTGATTTCCATAATTCAGCCATAGTGGTTTGCTTTTACTTTTAACTCAGTTCTGAATTTTCAGGATTTTTTTTTTGTTGTTGTTGTTGTTGTTGTCTGGAATAATTACAACTTCCCACAAAATGCTGCTTTTGCTTTCAGATATCTGAAGTTACTCAACTTAGATTCCAAGGGAATGTTATTTTTCATGAAAATTCAAGTAACTATGCAACATTCTGTGCTGTAAATGGCAAGGCAAATCCATTTCTTCTTACAAAGAATTAAAATAATTTGCAGAGAGACCATGGTGAAAGTCATACAGAAGTGAGGAACTGAAGGATGGTTTCAGTGGGGTAAATCTACAATTCTCTGAATACTCAAGTGCTGAATAGTCAAGTGCTTCTTCTCTGTGCATCAACATGACAAAGGACAGGGTTTAATCCAAAGTCTAAAGCCATTAGTATTGTGAGAGCTCAATTTTCCCTCCAGCCCCAAGCATTTAATTATCTGCCATCCTTCCATGCCATCTGTACAGGGCCCTTCCTCTGACATGGAGCAGCCCGTAGCTCTCCAGGACTGGGCTCAGCTTGGAGCACCGGGAGAGAAGCCGAGCTCTCAGCCTGCAGTCAGAAACGCTGTGTTACTGGCTGGGAACTATTTGCATTCTCAGATGAGGATGACTCAAATAGCACGAGCTGTGACTACTGCTGGGAAAATATCATCTGGAGGACGGAGGGAGCCACAAGTACACCCATTCCTTCTCAGTGTGCTTGTTTCAGAGTCCCCTTGGCAGTTTATGAAGGCAGGTCAGCAGTGGCTTGTTGCAGGAGCAGCAGCCTTGCCTTGTGTGACTATGAGTTTCTGAAATTTCCAGGCAGATTTCATCATCGTGGGCAAGACCTTGGCTGGGGCTGGCTGGGAAAGGATTGGCAATTGCCTGGCAATAAAAGGTTGCGAGATTGACGGGACTCCTTGGGATTGAGTATGTCCTAAGCAGCACAATTAGCATTTGAGGCTGCACTTGCTTAGCTTACACCTGAATACATAAAGAGATCCAGAGAACAGAAATACATCTCTCAGCACCGTAACAGCCATAATTGGCCTGATGTTACATTGATCACAGCGCTCCTTAATGATGAAAGCCAGGCGCGCTGCTTTCCAAATCAACAATTTTACACTTAGCTAAAAATGTTAGCATTTGGATTTAATTAAACACCCTTGCTTGTCCTTATTGGAGGGAGATAGCAAAGGGAGGAAAGCCACAGTAAAGCTGCAAGGATGGCCTGGCAGGACTGCCCTTGCAAGCAGGCACCTCTGGCTTATGAAACCAGCATGGAAAGGCCGGGTGTGTAACACTGGCTAACGTTTTGAAATGTTCCTCAGAACTCGCTAACTCAGTACATCTGCAAATGCTGGCCATGTTCCCAGCCTTTATTTTCAGCCCACTTTTCCTGTAAGCTCTTATGCATTTTCTCTTTGGTTGCCATCAGAAATTGTCCTTAACTCCCTAAGGCACAAGGATGGAGGAGGCAAAGCGCAGATCCGGATGGGGTGGTCAGCGTTAGTGCACCTGTACATGAAGGAAAGCTTTTTGTCAGCTGGGTAACAGAACAAACGTTCCCTCAGTTTACCCACCATGAATCTGTGTTTCACAAACACCTCAAAGCTAAGCTTCTGCAAACCCTTGGCGAGGCTTGAGGTGACCATCACACTGGGATCCACAGAGCACCCTGTGGGTATAATATATGTTTGACTGGTGGCATCCAAAGCTATTTGGCACATGAGCCTAGAGGAAAGAGCTGGATATAACAGGGGATGAAATGAGGAGAAGCCAAGGCATGGCTGAAAATTTTTGCTGTAGGGAACTCATAGAAGACATGACAAAGAGGATCTGTATGTCAGCATGGTATGAAGCTAATCTGTTCCTCAATCCCTAGAATGTCTTGTTTCTTTCATGTGCAGGATAATGGGGCTCAGAGACCTGATTACAACCTGTCAGAGTTGCCGTGAGGGAAACCTGCTAAGCCCTACAACACTGGGGTTTTACAGACAGCCAGCTGAGAAATGGAGAAGTTACATGTGAGCACATGGGTCTCTGTAAGCAAATTGGCCATGTCAGTAATGCAGTAATTTGCAGTTGTCAAATAGTTAATGTCGACTCAGCCTGTGGACTCATAAATTTTAGTTTAACATGCAATTCTGCCCCGACAAGTGTCTATATAAAAATAACACCTTCCTACAGAAATGATCTGCTATCTGTGTGTAATCACATGCAAATCTGATTAATTTGCTGACTAAATTAAGGGGAACAGTTTTGAAAAATGGGTGTCTAAAGTTAGGTACATATTATTTATGTACCTAAATATGCAGTAAAATTTTAAGTGGTACTTAAGTCATGTCACTTTGAATTGCCCTTGGAGTAGCTTTTAAAATCAGATTACCTTCCTGGAGCCCTGAAGTGCAGAACTAGATAAGTGGGTTTGAAAATATTGTCTTTATTTTTATTCCTTATTATCTCTGTTGAAGCTGGAATTACACAGTCAGTCCAGGAGCAGGCGAGCAGATTTCTTTTTCATTCCTCTTACAATCATACAAGCCAAAAAGATGACATCTTAACTTCTAGATCCCAGCATGAGTTTGTAGACCTGGTAGTTGGAAAAACAAACCAAACATCTTTTTTACTTGTAAACTGACTACATTTGATCTGGAAATCATTGAGATGCAATAAACATGAACTCCATGATTCTGTTTTTATGGAGTCAGTTTTCCGAGTAGAACCACACGTAACAAAACAATCATTATAGTTGAATGGCAATGCTTATGAAAAGGACTGTATTGAAAACAGTGATTACAGAAGCCTTCTGTTTATCCCTGGAACAGCAATGGCAGTGTTAGTGTAAGCTACATCACACTGTTCCCCAAAGAGTTGACACCCAAGGGACTAACTGGTGTTATGGCTTCAAGTGCACTATTTTGATGGATTTCTATCTGTGGTTGGTTCTCCTGATCTAGTGGTGCTGTAAGTGATGGCAGAGCCACTGAACTGGTACTGGAGACTTAGGGCACTTCACCTTCCTGGCACTTTTGTAGCTTTGCTATTGCTAAACACTTTTTGGAAGCAAAGGGGTAGGGAGGTAGCTCAGCTGCTATTTACTTGGTCTCCACTGATGAGCTCATTACTCTTCTCTTGATTACTGCTGGCTGTGCAGAGCTTGGACTTTTTTCTCCCCCTTATCTTTTTATGCTGACATCTGTCTGTTGGACATCAAAGGGCAATCTTTCAAAGCCAGAAAGTCGTATGACTTACATAACACTTAAGTGATGATCTGCAGAAATGCGGGTGAGCTCGCTCCTGGAAGAGGCGTTCGCACGTTGTGGTGCATTAAAACAGCTCTTTGTATTTGGGCAATAACAAAGATTTATTTGAAAGTACTAGCTATCATCAGGGCTTGACCTCTTCAGAAAGTATTCTTTAGTCAGGGTTTTAAAGTGGATTTGGAAAGATAATTATTCTTGTCCCCGGGTAGAACCTGGGCAATTTATGTGCTCAGCTGATTTGCCACTTTGCCTTCAATGGATATTTATTCCATGAAATGCATGGTTGTGCTGTGTGGCAGAGGACGATAGTAATGGGCAGATCAGATACGTGCAGACAGAGATACTGCTCAGGATGATACATCCTTAATTGTCAGTAGTCTTATAGCAGGCAGTGTGCTCAGTACTGTAGCACTTCAGTGCAGGAGAAGATGACACTGTTTATTTATCTCTTTGTTTTTTTTCTCTGTGTGTGAGTTCACAAAACATTTGCAAAGAAGCTTCATTTGATGGCCATGAAAAGATTGTTTGTATCATTTAAGCCAGTATACCACTCAGAAAATTGAATTTTGTACGTCTCCTGCCTGATAACTTTCTTTCTATAATATTTCAGTATGCATTTTTTGTTCCCAAGATGTCATTATTGCTTTATCCTGTGGCTTTCATTAGTAGCCAGTGTAATGTATCTCAGCTTTCTGGAGTTGCTATAAATGGATATCACAACATTTGATAGGGCTTCCTAGGAAAAGTGAGAGAGAGGGTAGAAATATTTCCAAAGGTTGAATTTCCATTAGATCACAAGATGAAAGTAGGCATTATAAAGAGGATATTTTTCTGGACCTCTCAGTGCCAAGTAATATCTGAGAACTCTGATGTTGGGCCAAATCCTGCAGTGGGATCCACTGAGTGAGGTATAAACCAGAGTTCTGCGGACTCATGAACATTTCCATACTATGCTCCTCAGGAGCAAAAGCTCTGGGTGGAACGTCATAGCGACTTTTCCACTGCAGTTTTATAAATATCAGGTTTATAAAAGGATAATATAAATGCTAAATAAAGGCTAATATAAATTTGATACAGGATCAAATACCTGGTCATGACACCTGCACTCTGCCATCAGTCAGCTCCCATGAAATATGGGAAATGAAGTTATGCATCTGGTTGTATCCCACCATAGCTGGCTCTGGTCACTTTAAGCACTTTGGGGTGAAACTGCTCTCTGTGATGTGTTTGTGCATCTCTAGCAGTGCTGCTGACTGGACCTGTAACAAAGCTGCAGGATGCAGATGTAGGAGATGGTGAGGGGCATCAGCACAACTACTATTTCCAATGACTGACACACGCATGTTGCACCAGCTGGTGGTGGCAGAGGGGTGGAAACGGATCTTCTTAATGTGCACCTGCTAATATAAATTAACTATTATAGTAATGAAGCCAAAGCGTGATGAATCTTTTCTCTCCAGTCCATCTTTCACTCTGCTTCTTTTTGTAAGCAGGCAGAAAAACATCACTGTGTTTCTTTCTTTTCCTGTGTGCAGTTAGTTCGCTATTTCTGATTTGTCATTGCTCCTAATGTTTCATTAACTTCTGACTGTGACTTGTTGTTTATTCGAAGCAATATTACGGTAGTGCCCAAGAGTTTTATTGAACAGCTAACATAATGGACAAGTCATGCCAGCCCCAGAGCAGGAGCTTGCAGGGAAGGTCATGGAAACCCTGGGCTGAGTTGTAGGTTGGAAATGTGTACATGGTCTGTTCTTCTATGAGCAAAGCTAGGTGTGTGTGGTTGCACGTTTGTGTGGGAGAGCAGGGATGCCTGGCATGAGATGTTCATGCAGGATGAACTCCTGGCTGGGGAAAAATATAAAAATGGGTTATTAAAACTGCTGCGCCAAAGGAAAGGAGTGAAATCTCACCTGCAGTAAGAGATATGGGAAAAACTATGTTTTCTCCTCATCTCTTATTAATTGAAGGTATTAAATGTCCTTTGGTTGACTTAGCTTGGTTTAGATTGGGGTCTGCTCCACAATGTTGTACTCAAGGGAAGCTCGACAGCCGCCTATAGCAAGGTTCTACCGGCTGCAATAGGTCATCTCAGATCAAAATATAATTTCCCTATCTTTTGAAACCCATGTAATAAACTTGGTGGACTGTTACTGACACGTTGAATGTGACAATTTCCTCTTACCTGGAAGTGCTGGTTTTTTGCAGAGCATGCTACTCAGTGAAATCACCAACCAGTAAAATCCATTCAGAAGAAGGGAAAACGTGTATGGGGAAATGATTTTATACTCTAATCTTTGAAATTAAAATATCATTGCCAATATCTTGCACTTCTGTCACCTCCATTGAAAGAAAAAATGCAACCTGGCAGTAGGCTGGAAAGAGGGGTCCCGGACTATTTCCCTGTGTTTCAGGGAGGAGTTGGATGGTCATCTGACTCCAGCTGTCCGGGATCTATAGAGCAGCAGCTTGCACCCTCTGGAGATCAGTCAGATCTCATTAACATGTAGCCAGTTATTTGTTCAGCTCTGAGCTCCCCCTTAGTGAAAAGAAGGCAATTTGCTGTGTTTAGGTGATAATCTTTTAGCCTGTTCCATAAAGAAAGGTATGTTTTGGATGGAGAACATATTCCTGGTAACTCTCATATCCAGAATCACAGTCCAGTGGGTTTAGCAGTGGATTTGGCAGTGCTGAGTTAACAGTTGGACTCGATGATTTTAAAGGTCTTTTCCAACTTCAGTGGTTCTATGACTCTGTGATAGATGAGATGAGATTGAATGGTTACCGTTGGTCTTTGAAACCAGCACAGTGGCTTTTTGTAACTCTGCCTTCCAGTGGGTATCATTTCGGCAAATTTAAGGGCTGCTTGTCCAGAAAGAGATCCAAACAGCTCAAGAGACTTTAATCCCAGTCATCTCTTGATTGTGTCCTTAGCTGGAGCAAACTAAAGGAAAGCTGCATTTTCAACCTATCGGTGATCCTTTTGAATTCAACATTACAATAACATCACAGGTTATTAGCACAAAAATGTCAAGCTTCTTACAGCACTAAGTCTTAGGGATATAAACATTTATACTAGCATGCTAAAGAGATTTGGGCAAAAGGGGCCACACTGGCATCGGGGAGCAGCTGAAAATATGAGTAGGCTAACATTAGATTAAACAGAGGCAGGCAGTAATTTAATTGGCATTTATACATTGAGAGAAGGAAAAAATAGTAAGTTAAAAAAAGAAATGCAGCTAGGAAGCTTTTGGAAATCAGGGAGGTAATTTGCTTTCCAAAATGATTCACAGCATCTCGTGTTAGCTAATTAACAAAACAGCAGGTTTGTGAATTTAACTGCAGCAGAGTTAGGGCTTCGTGGGCTCGGTTCTCATCCATGTGTTCATTGGGGTCTGTTCAGCCCCCTCAGTGCTTTTGCTCTGCTCTTTGGCATCTGGGGAAGCCTGGCCTCTTTCAGAGGGCAGAGTTACAAGTGGCTGCACTCTGCGATAGGAGCCAGATGAGGGTGAAAGGGGCAGGTGGAGAGGCAGGAGATTATCCATTGACTGGCATGACTCAGCCATCCATAAAATGATTTTCATTAATGTTTAATGTGTGTCAAAAATGTCAGCATCCGCAAGAGAGGCAGATAAATTATTTAGTCCTGTGAGTGTCTTGCCTTCCCCCTCCCGCTGATGTATGTAAAATGTTTGCCCTGGTTTTGTTTGGATGTGGGATGCTGGTGGGGGAGTTAAAGCATTTGCTGTTACACCAGGAGTGTTTCCTGGCCAGACCCTCAGAGGAGCTGCTGCCGCCGCTTCGCAGTTCAGCACCTGGTCAGAGAGGTCTGGGCAATCTGCAGTGAGCTGCAAGTGGGCTGTGCACAGGCCCTGTTGACCGGCTGTCGTTGGTTGTAGATTGGTTTGCAGAGCAGTAGACCCTGGGAAATTGTAATAAGGACAGAAGAGTGGGGTGTGACGGAAGGCCCTGCTCCCCAGGTAAGGGCTGTGGGGAGCAGCTCTTGGAGTAGCCCAGCACCCCAGTGCAGCCCGTGAGCCTTTCGCTGTGCTCCCGACGGGCCTGCCTGATGTGCCCCCGAGCTCTGCCTGATGTCAGCTGGAGTACTTTCTGCTGCTCTTCTTGCTGTCTTGGTTTTGCTGGGTTTCTCCAGAGCTGCATTACCCAAAGACCTGCAACTGCCCTGTTTGGATGAACTGTGTCCTGCTCAGAGGTGGGAGCAGCCTCTGTGATCCCACCAGGGCTTTGGCTACTCTCCCATGTACCCCTCTGCAGGGACGGTCTCTACTTTTGCCTGCCCTGTGTCAAGAACTTAGGGCATGGATCTTGCTTTATTCCTAACCAGGGAATTCATGCACAGGAAGGAAAAACTCCCCTTTGAATTGCAGATTTAGGT
Source organism: Tichodroma muraria (assembly GCA_013390105.1). Taxonomy (NCBI): domain Eukaryota; kingdom Metazoa; phylum Chordata; class Aves; order Passeriformes; family Sittidae; genus Tichodroma; species Tichodroma muraria. The sequence goes on along the minus strand of WAAG01010937.1, from coordinate 17,083 downwards.
TTTCTTTTATTCCTTTTTTTCTCTTCTTTTTTTTTTTGTTTTTTAAATCAGCTTCCCAGGATGACACAATAGCTGAAAGCTGAAATCATAAGCTCTGGCAGAAAGAAAGAGGGACCAAAGGAGATGAGCAAAGGCAGAAATGTATCCGGTCAGAAGGGATTTGAGGCGACGTGAGGCAGGGGAAATGTAAGCCTAATTAATTGTGAGGTGCTGGTTTGTGAATGTTGAATGAACCACAGTCAAAAATGACTAATTTAAAACCCACTCTGACATTCATATTAGACACAACCATCCTTCCTGGACAGGGATTTTTCTGAAGGCAGTGGGAACTTTGTCAGTCTGTTTGGATGGGGCGTGTTGAACTCTGTCAGAAAAATTAAAAACAGAAAATGTAACATGTTTTTAAACGTGGGGGGAAATACAATTGCCTTGTTTGTTTAGGATGATTTTTTGTTTTTAGGGCAGTCACAGGCTTTGGGGCAAGGATCTCGATTGGCCTCTAATTAAAGTTGCTTTCTTAGTGTCTGGCATTAAATCCCCTTGGGAGGCAGATGTTTGCAAAGCACACTTGGGGCACTGGCATATGGTTCTTTTGTACGGCTGGCGTTTCAGCAAAGTGCCTCCTCAATGTTGTACATAATTAGATATTTTATTCTATCTTTTTTTTGTCCTGGAGAAGCTACTGGTGGCTGGGGACCTCCAGGATGTGAATAGGAGGCTTTCTGGGACACGGGTGGGAAACCCTAAGCACGTCACTGCCGTGTGACAGGTGCTGGCAAATGCCCTTTTGCAGCTTTTTGGAAAAAGCCTGTTGACTAAACCAACACCAGTTAAAGCATATTATTCTAACCTACAGAATTTAATAGAGGATGGGACCTGGGGTACCCAGCCTCCACAGCTTCAAAGAGGGCCTGCATCCTTCATGCAGGAATCCATCAGCAGTTCTAAATTTTTATGGGATTATAAAATTCTGAGGAATGTTTCCATGAGAAACCCAATTGTAATTGAGAGGGGAGTGAAATGAAAAGAAAATATTCATGCACACTAGGCCTGGATAGAGACCATGGCTGTGTTTAAAATGTGACTTCAGATTACAAATGGCTCATAGCTGTTTATTAACACCATAAAAGACTATTGCATCTGGGTGGTCACTGATGTGTAGAGCAATCTGTAGATGGCAAGAATCTTAACCACTAAAAGCTCAAGGTGCTGAATATATTATTTCCCTCTAGGGCAGCACATCTATCCCTTGTACACTTAAGAAATAAAATACAGGATTTTGTGTCAGATGATCTAATTTTTCCAGTTCTCTTAATGTCTCCCACTCCTTCCCAGAAAGTCCTTTCTGTAATCACCAGAGCAAGTCTTTCCTACTGTTGATGCCTCATTTTTGCCTGTCTATAAAAGTGCACTGCAACAGTTCCCTGCCTCAGAGAACTCAGAGAGGTTTTTTCAGACAAAATTAATTCATGTTTGAAAAGTGCTTTTGAGGTCTGTGAACCTGACTGTGCTTTACTAATGTGGGCAGTCATTATTTCCGTTCTGTAGAGAGGAAAACCAAGATCTGGCACAGTTAAAACAGCTTGTTCAGGATCATAAAGCAATTTAGGAGCAGAACCACAAATAGAGCCAAGTCTTTTGACTAGCAGTCAGATGTGCTATCCACAGGGCTACCTATAATGTCTAATTATTTTTCTAAGTGTAAGAACTAAAAGATCTCAGCCTGATTCCAAAGTCCTGATGAAAATGAAAAGGAAATGTGCAAAAGATTGACTCACAGCCATTGCATTCTCTTGGCATCTCTATTAGTGTATGTTTAAAATGAAATGAGTAAAATCCCCCATGGATGAAGTTGAAGCAGAGCCTTCACTGCAGATTGTGCATAAATTCAGTATCCTTGTGATGCTTTGAATGGTTTTGTGCCACATGAAAAGGCAAAGCCTGGCTGTTGGCTTAGGGTGATGCACAGGGTGGGATGTTTTGAGCTTCAGACGCTGAACACGGCTTATTAGAGGCCACACGTGCACACATGCTAATGAATTTTCATGCTTGCTGCATGCTGCTCTATCTTTCTTGAGGCCTTGCCTATTCCTTGGCTTGATTTCAAGCTGAGGCTACTGTTTAAATGTGTGGACATTCAAAGGCTGTGCTGGGAGGCTCAATGCTGCCAAGTACCTCGTGGAAGGAATAACAATCTCGGCAATTAGCAAGGTCCCCCAAACCCCAGCCCTGCCTCTCTCGGTGTTACAGGCAGGGGAGGGGAGGGGGCTGTGCTGGCAGGGGCTGTCCCTGTGCGGGGGTTAGAGCAGTGAGAAATCAGAGGGACCGACCTGTTGGTGTAGAGGGGGAGAAAAGCAGCCTCTGGAGAAAAAGAGAGAGAAAAGACCTCCGACGAACGCTTGCAAAACTGGGAAGGGGAAGTAGCCTTTATACTGCCACCCAATAGCTGTGACCAGAATGGTGTTTCAGCAAGCAGGAGTGGTGTATAATAGAAAGAAGGACAGTATAAAGAGACACGGAGAAAATAATATTAGTCTTGGACTGAGCCTATTACATATAAACTCAACATTCGTCTTTTAATTTTAGAATAAATGCAGCAATATAATGAATGTGACTTTTGCCTCAGCTGGGATAAAGAGTGTGGCATGTGGTGCAGAGGGATTAATCTTTTGTGCAGACTATCTATTTGGTGTCCAAGGTTCTTGCAACTTTTGAAGCTATGGCATGTATCTGTGTGTCAGTCTGCCCACTGGTCTGGTGGCCAGATGCAGCGGACAGAGAAGCATGGAGGGGCACAGCCACCACCCTTGCTCCAGGGCTGTGGTTCTAATCCAACCTGCCTTTCACCCTGTCCCTGCCACATTCCAATCTGCAGTCCTAAATGCTTCCTGTGAGACCAGGTATTACCTTTTATTGGTTATTACAGAGAAGTATAGTTCTGGGTTAGTCTTCAGCAATAGTTGGTAATAATATTTACAGATTAATTTTGTGGTTTTTTCTCTCTGGTGCTGTCTTTAGATTCAATTCAATTGAATCCTTCCTTCCTTCCTCTGTGAAATCAAAACCTGCAGTGAGGAAGGACGGCAGGAGAGCCTTGCAGGCTCCTGGGAGCTCAGGGCACCAAAAGGTTCTTTCTTTGCACCAGGGATCAGGTTGTTGTCCACAGAGGAGCGATCGGCAGATGCAGAGTGTCCAGCCTCATTTATCTCTGCCAGATGGTGCTAAAATGCTGTCCAGAGCACATGTTGCTTCTATTCAACCAAATGCTTGTGCCATGCTGTGGCGTCTCTGCCTTTGAACCAATGAGCTTCAGCCAGCAAAATCCCAGAGGCAAAGGCCCCAGCAGCCCTTGGCTAAGCCCCTCTGTGTGGAAAAGCAGAGAAATCAAACTGGGAAGGCTCACAGCCCTTCAGGGACAGACAATAGCCTGCAGGAAGGGGAGGAAGGGGTTAAAGAGGGTTTAGCACACACAGAAAGTAAATATTTGAGGCATAAATGCAGAAGGAAAGAATAATGAAGAGAGAAGGGCAGGAGGAGGAAACCAGAAGTGTAAAGAGAAGAAAAAGAAGGATTATATTCTGCTGGAAAACAAAGGGATGTTTGTATGAGAAAATCATTGGGGAAATGAGGGTTCAGCTCTGCACAAACTTTCTGTCTAACACTGGACAAGTCAATCTCTCTGTCTCAGTTTGCAAAGGCTACAATGGGAATACTAAAGTCTCCTTTGTTTTGCCTCTCTCTGCTCACATCAGACGTCCCTTCTGTTTGTGTGTTGTAGAAAGCCAAGACGCTACAGTAGTGCAAAGATAAATAAATTCCACTGAGACTTTGAAGGGGGAGAAAAATAAAAAGGTAGGAAGGCAATAGACTATGATAAGCCTGGGAGATAAACGTCCCAAAAACTGGGGTGTGGGAGTGGGGGTATAGAAAAACAAGAGAGGCCTTTACTGGGGGAAGAAGAAATATGGACCAGATTAATCCTGTTGCATCCTGGACTCCAGTGGAGTTCCTTGAGGGATGGGTTTAGCCCAAGGAGTTCAGTTTTGTTTAGTTAAAGAAACTTTATGCCAAAGTTTTTAAATAGTCAAATCTGTTCTGAGAGCTATGAGAATGTAGGCTGCCTTTCCTGAAACATTGCATGGGACTTAGGATGAACAACTCTTGCTGAAGGCATCAGGAGCCAAATGATTAAACCCCATGCAGTGCTCTGACAGGAGGCCTTCTTCTTGCCTACGCATACTTTTTTTAAGTATAGAAAGTATTTCCATATTTCCAGCAGCTGATCTTTATTTGAAGCCAAGAGCTGCATTTTTCAGATTGGAACTGAAGCTTTTCTAGGAAAAAGCCACTCTGGAACAAACCATTGCTCCATCTAGACCAAGACAGTGTCTCCAGCAGAGACCTTGCACTCTGCTTTGAGAAAGAAATGCTAAAGCTCACAGGGCTCTCTCTGGGGACAATTTATTTTTCACTCCAAGAGTTAGAGCTTGGCTTTCACTTCAAAGGCTGTAGGCTTACATTCTTTCCAAAACTCTTGCTTATTTTATTAATCTTTACGGTTCTCTGGAGATGTTTGTTGTTTGCTGATCTCCAACCTGTTCAGGAAGCCCCTTGAGCTGCTGACCTCCATGTCCTTCAGCAGCAAGCTCCCAAGGCCAGTTGGAGCATTTGTGCAGGGGGAAACCAAATTTTCTCAATTTCAGGATTGTTGCATTTACCATGGAAGCATGCCTTAAGCTTCTCAGCTCACCCATCTGGCTTCTCATTACAGCATCTCATCTAAAACTGTGAGCTGCTTCTGCCACCCAGGGAATCCCTGCTAGGAGATGTTCTGTGCACGTGCGATGCTGCTTTGCCCTGAAATGTGAATCAGCCATGCTGAGGATCCACTCTTAATTCCTCAGTGCTTCCAAGTTTACAAGAACACATTATACTGTCAGCTGCTCAGGCTGGCATGGTATGCTTTCTTCTTGCGTCACTGGAGTAATAAAAGTTTGTGGCCAGTCATAGCGTCCCTGCTCCATGGATAGCACACTGAGCTAGGATGTGATGAAGGTGTGAGGGGCTGCAGAGTGACTGGGTCACAGTAACATGCTCTCTGTGCCTCTCTTTTGGTAAAGAGGTGATTGCAGTGCTCGAGTGTCTTGGCAGACCATGCAGGTAGAATGCAAGAGGGGCTCTGTTGTGTAGTCCCATGTTTATGAGGATGGTGAGCCAGCAAACCAATGCATGGACAATGGCAGGGTGGCTCAGCCTGCCCTTCTTTCATCCCTCTGTCTGTCTCTGTCCATCTTCTGCAGAAGGGCTGTCTGAGAGGAGCAGCAGAGAGGTGTAGGGCAAGCTACAAAGCACAGTGTTAGTGTGCATGCAGCTCTGTGGCAAAATGAGATGCTGCTCTGCGGACATGGCCTTGGATCCAGCACACAAACAAACACAACAAATGTATTAGAAACATCTGGGGAAGAGGATGAAAATGAGTATCATTAGGGATGTGCTTATAATAGCTTAGAAACCGGGGAATGCATCATTGCTATGCTGGCCCCTCCTGGAGACAGATTGGCTGTTGCTTTTGGAGTTTTTATTAGAGACATTGGTTTTCCTATTTACGCATACCTTGCCCCAGCTCCTGCTGGAAACTTGACAGCATTCTCTGAGCTGTAGCCTCCAACGCAAGGATTCGTCAGGAGCTGGAGTAACCTCTGGAAGCACTGGCCATGGCTGCATCTGTGGGTCATGAGCTGTCACTTGATTAAGAAACGTGCATTGCTTTAGGCACTGATCTGCCTTCCAGGGTTTCCTTCTTCATCCTGAGGGAAGTTTTGCAGCTCTTGTGTCTTTTTGTTTATTCCCTGGTTGTAGGACAGGCTCACAGTTTTTCAATTCATTCATCATTTACTTTGGAGTGTGTCTGACCTGTCCTGGGTGATACTGAGAAAGGGGAAAGTACCTGCTGCAGAGCTGTCCCCACTCAAATCTTCCCTTGGCTCTGTTGTGCACAGTCAGGACATCGGGGCTGTTGCCAGAGTGCCCCTTGCTTGCAGCCCGCCCTGCTACAGCTCAGAAGGTGACCATCTTTTAAAGTCATACGTTTTTCTCCAGGCCTCTATGCATATTTTCTCTGTGAAATGCAGTCCTTCCTTGCAGGAGAGTCTCTGAAACTGGCCTTCAGCCCTCAGTATAGTGGGTTCTTGCTAAGAAGTCCTTATGGTGTGCTTTACATACGCCCACTGGCTTTTTTTAGCAATGTTCACAAAGATTTCAGTTGTATACTCTCTGCTGCACAGTTGGGTGCCTAAGAATTGACTTTGCCGTTTTCCTGACAAATTTAACAAATACTGGGCAAAACTCAGCTGGCACTGACACTGCAGATCTTGCAGCTGGATAAATTTGGCCCAGTACTCCACTTGAGCATCTTCAAACCCTTGTGAATGTGTCTTGCACATTGGCTGTTCCCATTTGCTTCATGGTTGGATGAGATGCTTATATACAAAGCTTCTTAAATTCCAAATGATGCCTGTGGCTGAGCACTTCCTACCTTTGATGTGAGAACTAGCTGCAGCCTGGGATCTGAGAGGTTATTCTTGTTAAGAGGATAAGTTAATAGCAAAGTCTCATATATTTAACACAGAGTGCACAAAGTCCTGCTTACTTGAAGACAGAAAGAGTTCAGCAATCAGGACTCATTTCCCCTGTCCCAAAACACTTTACTGACACAATGCACTCTTTAGGCATGCCCTGGGTCTGTGCTGCAGTGCCTGTTCAAATTGCAGTTACAGTGGTCTTGGCCTTGCATTGAATTACCTCACTCCTTTGAGTGCTAGTTTTCACTAGCTTAAGGCTTAGCTGGAGAGCTTACACATCTCCTGGAGCTGAGTGTCACCGAGGTGACACCTGAGAGCAAGTGGGGACACACAGAGGTAGCTGTAGCCTTTGGTCATCAGGGAGGGACATATTTACATGTACAAGACAGACTTGTTGCACAACCTGACTGTGACTGGCAAAAAACAGTAACTCAACCATAATAATACTAACACTTATAGATCGGCTGCAGGTGAAAATGGATGTTTCGGTCTTCGTCCTGTCTGTTCCAAATATCTGCATGGATTGAACCACTTTGTCTTTGCAGGCTGCATATTGGGAGCAATAGATGACAATGTAAAGGAGGTGCTTTTATCCCCAGTCCCACTTTCAGACCCAAACAGTCAGGCACCCTCTGCTGTGTTCAGCAAGGAGGGTCTGATGGCTGCAGCAATGTTGCCCTGTTTCTAGAAAGCTGCTTAGTGAGAAGACTTTCTTACCCTGGCACCATCTCAGAAGAATGGTGGTTACTGCCTGCCTGTGAAAGGCAGAAAGTGAAAATACAGGGTTTCAAATGTGTTATATTCTTTGGTGAGTGGAATAGTTCTAAGTCCATATGGAAGTATGGACTAACTCATGGAAGTATGGAATAGTTCTAACTCATATGGAATATGAGTTATTTTTCAGGGGAACTGCAAAAGTGTCCTTCAAACCCACCTTTTGTGGGAATAGCAGTGTCTGGCTTGCTCTGGAGTGATCCCTTACTGCTGGTCTTTCGCAGAGCAGAGATGCTTCTGGAGCCTGAAACTGTGGGCAGTTCTGTTCCCAAGAGAGCAAAAGTCTGTGATTTCTTGGGTGAATATTTAGGATACATGAAGTAATCTGGCTCTTCAGGGAAGGCAAATGACCTGTTCAGATATGCTTATCGTGTAATCAAATAGCATGAATTACCTGAGAGTGTGCTGGGGCTTCAAACCACTCCTTACCCAGGGAAGACTTTGGCTGGCTCATAGGGAGCATGTCCTCCCTCTGAGTGTGGTGCCACCTTGACTGGTTGCATCCCAGCTGTGCTGTGCACAGCAGAATGGGGCAAAGGGGGAAAGCCCTTCTTAAGCCAGCCCCTGTGCAAATCTGTCTCAAAGGCTGATGCTAAATGGGTGTGTACATGCTGTAACGTTCCCTGCAATTTTGCCTGGGCTATGTTCAGAACAGTGAAGGGAGAAAGCTCCTGGCTCGCTCTGTGAGATGGGCATCTCCCAAGCTTGACATGGTCTCTGGAAAAGGTAGCAGGGATTGAGCTGGTTACTTGGTGGAAAATCTTTCAGGTTTTCTGAAGTTAACCTTTCAGAATTTCTGAAGGCTAGAGCAATGAGCTGGTTCTCTGTATTTAATTTTCTTTTTTGCGAACATATCTCTATTGATGTTAATGTTGTTTGATCATCAGCCATTTGTTTCTCTTTGTTGGTGCTTTTATGTAATTTATAGCCTTTTCTCCAGTGATTTTGAGAAACTGGCATGTCCATGAAGCTGGGAGCAAGAGCATGCTCTCTTCTAATGAGACTTTCCTGTTTTTCTGTTTTGTAGGTTCTTTTCGAAATGATGGTTTAAAAGCTGCTGATGTCCTTCCTATACTGAAGGAGAAAGTGGCCTTTGTGTCAGGTGAGCACATCTTTCCTTGATCCTTTCAGCCCATCATGAGCACTGTCTGCAGCATCCTGGTCCTTATGATGCTGCTGAGTCTCAAGGGACTGATTTCATGTTTACACTTGGTGGTACTTAAATTAGTTCTTCTGCTAAGAAAAGGGATAGTCACAATCCAGTAATACTCAGAGCATTGGAAACTGGTCCATGTTGGTTTTCTTCATATTCTGAGGCACGGGTAAATAAGCAGCATAGGTAGGATGAAAGGCAGCTGCTTAGCTCCAGCCCAGATGTGGTTGTCTCAGCATGCAGGACACTTCAGGGATCCTGCTTTTGGTTCAAGGTCAGTGAATAGCATTCAATTCCTGTATGTAGGAAGCACTCAGGCCTATAAATCACTGGTGTTCCATTTACAGTCCAATCAACTTGCAGTTAAAAGTACCATTGATGCTGCATTTACATAATAACTCAGATGCTCAAACTTCTCCTGCCATTCTGTACAAAGATTTACAGCCTTCATTCAGGAGACAAATCTCAAGGATCTGGGGGTGGATGAGGACTAGACAATATGGAAGAGGCTTTGAGAATAACTTGGATGATATTGCTTCTGGTGTGAATTACAACTTGTCAGTGAGAGGGGGAAGAGAAAGTCTGAAGCGATCATAATCTTGCATGAAGTCACTCAAATTGGCAGCATAAACTCAGGGTATTTCCAGTGGCAGTGTTTCTGATGATTACAAACCATTCAGGCTCTTGCAGTGAGAAAACCTCCATCAAGAATAGCCAGCTCTTCATTTGCAGTCTTTGGTTTTTTGTTTCCCTCGTCTCCACAGCAGTGCTGACTGCAGAAGGGAGGAGGTTGCAGCAAGGCTCCTTAGATGCCCAGACTCTTCCTCCCTGGCTCTCTCCACAGGAGTTGAGCTCCCAGTCCCATAGAGATGGAGTTAATCATTGTGCTGAGCCATGGAGGTGTCATCCAGGCAAGAAAAGCTTTCACCCTATACTGATAGCTGGTGTAGGATGTCTTCCCGTATTTTAACAGTTAAATGACCCACGGATCACAAGTCCAGCTGTGACTTAGGGAAACAATTTGAGGATCTATAAATGCTGACTAAATTTTTTCATCAATGACATGAAAATCCAGCAATTTGAGGGAAGTTTCTGAAACACCAAAAGTCTTTTGTGAAAACCCAAGACTAGCCCAACAGTACTCACATGCAGGAGTACTTTATCTTGCACTGAAGTCTAATTCTGAATGTCCTAAAATGTTTTACATGATTGGCTTTCACTGCTCCAAAGAGGGGAGCACAGTCATAAAACCACAGTGTACCTGCATGCTTGTTTGACACACAAAAGCTGAACTGGGTGCTCCAGGGAAGTGAAGGGGAGGAATTTATGCAGGGATTGTACTGCAATTTAGCTCTTGGCTCTTGCTGTTGCTTTGCATGGAAATGATTGCGGGATCATTTGGTAATTCATGGAATATTTATTAATGACAGCCTGTCTAGATTGTTTATGTAGCCCCTTCCACTGATGGTGCCTGTGTTCAGCTCTGAGCCAGAGGGTCTCACATCAAATCATCAGCTCGTTAGACACTGTCCTGTGCCAAGCCTGCCTTGCAGAGGGGGGTGTTAAATAAGCAGCACCAACACAATCCCCCGGGCTTTCACACCATGATCTGCTGCAGGCAGGGTACAGCTTGCTCCATATAGACTCACCAGCCTCCAGACTTGGAGCTGCTCAAAATGTGCTGTTCCTGACACAGCTAGAGGTCCTAGGATTTACACCTCCTCTTCACGGTCTCCAAATGCAATGACTACGGGCAGCAGTTCCCTTTGCAGGCAGAACTCTTTGAGCTGCTGGTGTTCACTGCAATAGCCCCAGCATCCCCTTCCAGCCCAGAGTGTAAATACTGCCCATTGCCCTAGACTGATATAATAAAGCAGATTAAGAAAATTATTTTAGCATTTCAGCTGATGGCTAGGTTTTTTTTAATTAAAATGGAATAATTTCGTAGAGTATACTTTGAGCAGAGAAGAAAAAATGTTTGACAAAAAGGAATAATCAAATACCTGGATTTTCCAAGATCAACAACAAAAAAAATGAGTTCTGTAGTTAGCACAGACTCTGAGAGCACAGTGTGTTTTAATCAGGCTTCCTTGAGGGACAGGAGAGTTTTATTGAATCTTCTTCAGAGTTTAATACTACAGTTAATTTTAAGGATAACAGTACAGTAAAGTTGTCGAGGGGGTTCTCCTTACACCAGCAGAATTTATCAGCACACACAAAAACTCTCAACTGAACACGTCAGTTACAGAGTTTATTGCTTTTCTCATCAGCTGTGGTTCACCAGCTTATTTGTCTGTAATTCAACAGGAAAATTGCAGAGAACACACAAGACCCTTCAGGCAGGGGCTACATTTTGCTTTGTGTTCCAGTGTGGTGGATGCTCCACATCTGGACCCTGCAAAGCAAAAGGGCAGAACAGGCAGGCAAAGGCAGAGCAGCTGCTGCCTGCTCCAGAGCAGGCACAACAGGACCTGCCTGCACAGCCATGTCATCTCAGAGGAGCACTCAGGCTTTCACAAGTGCACTTAATTTCAGAGTTGACATACAGCTCTAACTGCCTGGGCATGGATTCATCCAGCCTAAGTGCTGTCTGGGGCTCTGTGCCTGGCACTTCCCCTCGGCTGACTGAGCCGGCAGCGAGCAGCAGGCGCGGGGCTCTGCATCTGCATCCCTGCACCGCAGGAAAGTTGAGGGGTGTTGGATAATATCAGGATTTTTTCCTGGAACTGGTTCTTGGTTTCTTCCAGTGATCTCATCTATGAGCTAGACTGAATCTGAACAAAGCTCACATGTGTGTCTAAAGAGTACCTGAAAATCCCATTCCATAGCTCCTATGCAGGGCGATGGTCTGAGCAGTTGTGGGTGAGGTGCATCCCAGCCATCGCTGATTGCTTCCCTCGCTGACCTCCTGGAAGCAGATTAAGCAGGGGGCTGGCAGGGGGGAGTTTTTGGACACCTGCTTGTTGTCTAAACTCTAATAAAATCTTGGCTTTGCTGCGGGGGTTCAGGGTGTTGCTTCCAGCAATGGAATGGCTTTGGGAGCCATTAGGAAGTGAGTTACAAGCCAGAGACTGATTTTTGTATTCTGAGAGAGAGAGATGAACACTGAGGAGGAGAAACAAAACAGGTTGTAGATTATTTTACGTGCTTTTTTTCAGTGAGAGGTGGTGAAATATTCTGGAAACTGGGCTTACAGTCTTTCTTGGGAAACAGACACTGTTTTAGAAGAGTGGTGTAAATTGGGGTGTTGTTCAGCTGCTCGATTATATTTATGGTAGATTTTCTATTGATCAGGGCAGTACAGAACAAAGTGTATGAACTTTTGGGAAAGGGAATTTGTTACCATGCTCCCTTTCCATGCATGGAAATTTTCATGCACTTAGGCTATAAAAAGCTTGTTAGTTGACTGATGTCATGGGTCTTGCTGAAAGCATTTCCCCACATCCCACCCAGAAGAGTTTCTCGGGATCCTTCCCGGTATTTCCGCTCCCTGGAGGGCTCGGAAGAGTGGTGGCGCGTGGGCTCCTGCTGTCACCCAGGTACTGTCTGCTCATCTGCCGAGGCAGGAGTACAAAGGAGGAGGCTGGCCAGGTTTCTGAGAGCGTGGTTGGGCACAGAGGAATCAACAGCAGAAGGGTGTAATAAGCCGGTGAGCTGCTGCAGCTGTGACAAGCAGAGCTCCCAGCATGTGTCTGCAAAGCAGGGGGTTCTTCTGTGTACTTTGGGCACCAAAAGGCACAGAGCAGTTGAGAAGTGGATGCAGTAACAGCTCAGCCATCTCCATCCTTTGGTAGCCCACTGTCCCCAACCCCACATCTCGGTAGCAGCCTCATGATCCGGGTCACAGCAACATCTGAACCTGGACTGAGAGCCTTAAGCAAAAGCAGAGATTTCCTGAAAGGTCCTTCAGAGAAGGAATTTCAATGTAAATAGATCTAAAGAAAAAACATCCTTACAATTAGGTTTCACCAAATTTAGGCCAACAGGATGAATGAAAGAGGAAAGCTCAGGGAAGAAGACACTGACCTTCCCAAAAAGTTGTCCAAGGACACCACAGGTCGCTTAGTGCCAGAGATACCACATGTGGGGATGCATGTTTTTTCTTTTTCTGCAGTAGATGCACTTCACTCTTCAGAGAAAGGGATGAAATGAGACCCACAGTGCCTCTGGGCACTGAAAGAGTTCACAACCTGGTTTCAGGAGGTGCTGATTTCTGGACACTGGAATTTGTATTGGCTTGGGGATAAAATTAATCAAAATATCTAAATTTTAAGTGATGTAAACATTTTGTGCTTATGCAAAACATTTTGATTTAAATTAAAAGTTTCCATTCTCCTTTTCCTCTGGAATGGAAAATTCAAATGAAACATCAACAATTCTATAATTTGTTACAGAAAAATATCTTCCTTTTTATACCATTCCTGGGTATAGTTTGAAATCAATGGAGATTTCAAAAAGCAAAATCTGCTATTAGAAAAACATGGCATTCCTTGACTATTTCTCCATGCTTGTCTGCTTGTCTCAAATGAGGAAGAGAAAGAGCATGTTATCAGGGTGAATCTGTCCTGTCTTTGTTTCTCCTTATTCTGTACAGCTCCTAGCACTGTGCCCTGTGGTGAGAGTTTGGAGTGTCTGTCTGTACCACCATCAGCAGGGACCGGCATTGCCACGTGCTGTGGCTTATTGGCCAGCATACATTTAAAATTAAAGAAGTACCCCAAAATACTTGCATAAGGCAGTGAAAATGAATTACAAGACACAACAAGTTGTCTCTTCAAATCCATGCAGTGGCTTTGGGCAATTGCAGAACAAATCTACTTGGTAGGAAAAGGGATCATTCAGTGACTGCTTTGGGCATCCCATCTACAGCCTCTGACTTGCTCTGCCAGGAGATCTTCTGGTGAGAACAATTAGCCTTGTTTTTGGAGTCATTAACCCTAAATGTAATGTTGTTAGAGTTTGCCATTAGAATTTGATTTGGGGAATTGACTCTGAGACACGGATGCTGCAAAGAGCAGCACTCTGTAGGATCAGGCCCTGGTGATTGCACTGCAGCTGAGTTAACTGGCTTGTTGTGGGAGCTTAAATTTCCATCACTTGCACTAGAATCACCTGATTGGAACCAACTGAACTGGAGGGTGGTCACACAGCTAATCCTATGTATAACCCTTGCAACAAATTAGTCTATCTTGAAGTTGCAGGAGTTTTAATACGGAAGTCTGCTTGCAGTAAGTCCGGTAGCAAGTGAACTCTCACAGAGCTCAACTATGACAGAGAAAGGAATGCTATTTTAAGACTCTGGATACCAATTCCTTGATACTTTCCTTTCCTAGGAAGTCTGTCAATTAGATTTAGAAATCCAGAGTGTATTGTTTATCACTGTACTGAAGTGCCTGACATCAGCTGAGCGCCGTCTGTCTCCTGGTTCCCTTCATTATAATTCATTTTTTCACCGTTTTTTGGACTGAAATACCTGATGAGGATTATTTAAGCTTCTCTGGAAACTCACTTATGGTCTCAGCAGAGTTTACAGCATCAAGATTGATCATCTTATGATCTGCAGGGTCAGATGAAGTGGTGCATTCACTTGAACTGCAGTAGACATCTGAACAGGGGCCAGAGACACTGTGTGCTGCTCCTGTTTCCGTTGCTGGTGTGCTGCAGGATGTTAGACAAGGTTCTTGGGAACCTTTACATGCGTGGACATTTGCCTGCGGCTCTGGTTAATCCTTATGAATTCATGCTTATGAAGACAGTGCAAAAGGAAGCAGAGGGTTTGAAACCCTTAAATGTGGATCACTGCAAACAGGTACGGATTGTGGTGGAAGGGCTGATAGAACTGGAGAGATGCAGCTTGAAAACAGAGCTTGATAAAATCATTATCTGCTGTATACAAGAACCCTGCATTAACGGAAACTGATAATTTCCTGTCCTCAACAGGACTACACATAGCTGGAATTTCAGTTTATTGTGTATTAACAGGGATGGCTGTGCCTCAGGACTTGAGATTGGTAAAGTCTGTACATAGAGTTCATATCACTAACACTTTGGCCAATTTCTTGGCTTACCTGTGGGCAGTTGGGGCCACTATAGGCAGAAACATTTGGGCCCACCATTAGGAGGTATTCAGGCAGCTGCTAGAACAGGGGTCTTATTACTGGAGTCCTGGAGTCTCTTTCCTCTTGGTTGCAGGCTTGACTGGAAAAGGGGTCAGTCATCAGAAGGCCACCAACTGTGCTGCCTGCATGCAGGTTTTCTGAGGTTTCTTTAAGTTTTCTCTTAATGTGGTATGCATCACAATGCCTCGTGCCATCACTGCAATGTCCCCTGGATGATTTGTGGAGGAAAAATTATGTGATCTTACTTCTGGGAATAAATCCTGAATTTAGCCATGGGTTTCTTATAGGATAGAAGAAAGGGAGATGGGAAGAACTGGCAAGGAAGCCACTGACAGGAAAGGCCATCAACAAAGGGTTTTGTAGGAGAAATGCAAGGCATACATGGCTAAATATTTGTTCTCAGTGTACTCTGTGCCCTGAAGAACATGTGTTTTTCTAACTCCTTTTTTCCAGAGCACTAATAACCAGACCATCTGTTTGCCTCTCTAAATCAGAGCAAAGCTCATGAAAACCCAACTTGAAAAACAGTAAGAAATTATCAGCTGTTTGTTTTAGCATTTAATAACTGTAATTAGCAAACCTAATGACATGTTTGGTTATTTCAGCACAGCTCTGTGAGTCCAGGGGGAGGCAGGAGATGGGACTTATTGATTAGAGCAATTGAGACTCCTGGCTTCCTTCTAGTTTTTATTGTCTTTTAAAACAATGTGCTGAGTAGCTCTCTGAAGACTGTGCATGTACAATTGGTGTGGAGATCGTGGCTGACTTGGGGCAAGATTTGTCCCCCTGATTGCAAACAAGCAGAGACAGAATCTCAAGCACTGTGAAGCTCCAACACAGTGGATCAAGTCAGAAAACCTCATTTCTCCTTCTGGTTCTTCAAGTGACTCACTGTGGCATCTGGGCTGAACTTCCCCTCTCAGTACTGTACTACTTCCTTTGGTAAAAAGATAATAATAAAGAAAAAGAATGGTATGGACAGATTCCCTGCACAGCCAATGCCAGAAGGTTTTCTTCTCTTTTACTGTGTGTTACTACTTCTCAGCAGGCTACGTTGGAGGAGATGAGCATCTTTATGCAGGCATGTTCAACGGTAGCAATACCCCCTTCAGTCTGCCTAGAAAAGCTGAGATTTTGGGTTACAAAATGTAACAAAAACGCAGCATATTATCAGTATTTAAGATAGTAAACCACAGTTACTGAACTCTGCAAGTCTGACAGTGAATTAAACATACAGCAGGTTGTTCTGGAAGAAATCTGATGTTTCTTTATACAGGCTCTTGGTAAAATTGTAAATTATGTAGGCATTCATAAAGATTAGGAATTTCTCAGTAATTGGGATTGCATGGAGTTGAAGGAAGCAATTGAAGGAATATGTACAATGTAATAATTTCACTCTATTGATCAAAGCCTAGAGCTGCACTTTCATCACAAATGAGAAACATTTTTTTTTTCTAAGCTTAACATATCTTGATATTTTACCCAAGTCTCTTTGTTTTTGTGTGCTGAAAGAATCAGTCCAGGTGCTTATTTATCCTTCCCTCACCCAGAAAAGTCCAACTGGGTCATCATGTAACCTTCCTCCTCCAGTGAGAATTAACCCATTTTCTCTGGTCTGTCCTTGTAACTTCTGACCCTGTGCCTGAGCCTTATATATCCTGCTTCCCTGAGGACAGTTTAGATGAAGTGTTGAGGGACAGCTTTTGTCCTGAAGCAAAGACAGGACAGGAATGTTCTGGCTCCTACTTTCTTTTCTGTAGCTGAAATCCTTGTGTTGCTGTTACTAAAAGGGTCAAGAATTTTCTGACTTAATGTTTTCAGCCTACCAGAATTTACACAGGTTTCTATTTATTTATTTTGTAGAGCTCACTTTGCTGGAATGGTAGGTGTTAAAGGGGTCCCTGACCAGAAACATAATTTTTGGTTTACGAAGCCAAGATGAATGATCAGCATCAGAGTGATTAGTGCTGCTGGGCTGTAGGAAGCTCATGGCCCTTTCCAGGTGTTTCATATCCTGGGAGAGGATTATAAATGTGAGCTTGGATGTCTTCTTATCTCAGCTATTAGTGCTTT
>WAAG01010936.1:0-37545 GCA_013390105.1 Tichodroma muraria | reverse complement strand
AGCACCATTTTTCATTAACCAATTCATTATCTGTAGAGAAATCTCTGCATAGTATTTTGTCTGGGAAGAAAAAAAGTGTGGAAAATATACTAAAGGGAGATTTAGTTTATTAACATTTCACTGGAAGGGAGATGTGTCTTCTAAAGTACCAAGAAAATGCTATGTATGATTTTTATATTTTTGCTAGAAGAGGATTCAATATGCAAAAATCTACCTGAAGATAGGAAATACTTGGCAGATGAAGAAATAAGTGGTTGTTGTGAACATATAAATGCTGTGCCAGAGGAATCCAAAGCCATAACAGAGGTTTGCTTTACATACTTCTGGTATTAAAAGGATTATACTATGGGTAATGTGCTAACAAAAGCTGTGATTCTGTCAATATTTATGAACTGTTAGAAAATGCTTGACAGAATACAGAGGATTATGGGGGGAAAACAACAATGCATGTAACTGAAGAAAAACTTAGCAACAAAGTGTTTCTTTTCTTTTCTGATCTGGCAGTAATTACTGCAGTAATATTAGGTGTGATATATTTTAAAAAATAGGCAGAAATGCCAGAGGTGAACGTCATCTTTAAGTTTGTTGTGTAGGATACACCATCAGATGTTTTGAACAGTTTATGTTGGACTTTTCCTTTTATAACTAGTATTTGTGCTGGGGTTTTTTTACATGTTTTGCCAGGGTATCTTTTCAGTTCTCCTTTCTAACATATTTTAATGCTTTCAGTATTCACAAAAGGAAAATGCTTTTGCTGGAGATAAGAATCAATTAGATTAAGGTAAGGGCATGATTGTAGTAAAATCCAGCTTAAAATATGATACACTAGTTTAATTCTTGATAAAACTTCATCACACACCTTGATTCTTCCTAAATAGCTGTACACAAAAGTCAGCATTAATTTTTAAAATAACTCAGGCTTGCAGGTTATGTTCCATGCCTATTGTCGTCTGCAATTTTTCTGCTTGAAATGGAGAATAGTCTCCTGTAACATAGTAGATCATTGCCATCAATCTTTGCCAGAAATTCTGATCCCTTCTATATTGGTATCACCATTAAGTAGTGCAGTACTTCATTTTGGTGAAAAACAAAAAAAAGAAAAAATCTTAGTTAAAAAAAAAAATCTCAATATAATTATTTTGTAATATGGATGTAGAATTTCTTAGTCCCTTCTGTTAGTCTTCTCAGTGTGATAATATCCTTTATTGACATTTGTCCCATTTTTACAGCCCTCTTGTATTGGCTCGGAGTTGAATGCTCCTCAGAATTTGGAGGCCAAAGTTCTTTATCTCCTACTTTCTTCATGCCCACAATACTGATAATGCTGTGTCATACCCCTTGACTTGAAGATTAATTGTACTCAAGTTTACAAACAACAATATCCTTTTGGATTCCCTGACCAACCTGTATTGTGTTTAAAAACCTTTCTTCAGAAGTTTTTGCCAAGATGGTTTAAACCAGCTGGGGCAGGGAGGAGAAGAAGACATTACTCAAGTCTAACCCATTTATTTTGTTTCCTTTTTCTGCTATGATCCACAATAGCTGGGACAGTTTTCTCTTTTCTAGACTGAGACAGACCACAGTAATGCAGACAATCTCAGCAAGTGGTTTGCCTAAAAGACAGAAACTTAAAAATACAGAAAAAAGGTTTGATTGGTTTCTCATCTTGTTATCCTTTAACCTAACATATGATTTAAAATGCCTGAAGTTTTTTGAGAGACTGCACTTCAGCTTGGTTACTTTTTTTCTGTTAGATTTTTGGGGAATAAGGCTGAATGAGAAACGTAAATCAAACCTTCCAGAATGTAATGAAACTCCTCTCATATCTGGATTCTAGGTTTATATATGGACTTGGTTCTATTATGGCTCTGAATTATACTCTTTGGATCCATCTATAAATCTTGAGGAAGCTTAGAGTATTCTCTGAATTTGGACATATTTCTATCTGGCATATATCATTCTGAATGTAGAAAGGAGTTATCTGTTGTGTGGTACAGATATTCAGAGCCCTTTGTTCTTTTTATCTTAAAACAAAGAAGTTTCACAAGCAAAGATTTGTTAATTAATTCAATTCTTTCCCTGACACACATAGAACTTCTTTAATTACAATGTTTTTGGGGGATTTAATGAAGACTTGAGTTTCTCTGAAACTTTTTCTCAAGGGATTCTTAGCATTTTGATTTTCTGTACATTGAAGAGTTTGCACACAACACATTAAAGGAAAACCAGTTTGCCACTGCTTTTCAGCAAATTCAGCATAGGGATGCCTCAGCCTGCTTGTAAAATCTCAGCAGCTTCTGTTACAACAGGACAGCCCTTATTCAGTGAATTCAGAGGTCAGTTTGTGTTATGGTAGTTTAACTTCACTGACTTGAACAAATTTCGCAACATCATATAGAAGAGTGGAAAACTTTTTTTTTCAACTTTCAGTGTGGCATTTTTATATTTGTCATTGTTTTTATGAACTTCACAAGGACAAACTGTAAAACTTGTTATTAGGCTGACTAATGGGATAAAAAGAAAATTTTAGACTTCTTGTGAAACTGATTATGTTTTTCTCAGCAGATTTTAGGTGACTATTCATATTATGAGCACAGTTCTGTCTAAAAATAAGTTCTGTCCACTTCTTTATGGGTTTATTAAGAACAGAAATTTCCACACCATTCTCCCTTTAATGTGACCACAATGGGCAGTCATAATTTGTCCATTTATAAAAAAGAATAAAGTAGCAAATTGGCCACCATAAACTGTTAGTATATCCACTTTTGCTGACATGTTTATTGTAGTTTGCAATATGCATGATGTTGATTTTCAAAAATGTTCCATTTTCTTTTTTGAGAGTATGAATTATAAATTCATGAATCACAAAAATCAAGACTGTAGTACAACTCAGGAGTTGGAAACACTACATAGCACTCATCTATGTCATCCTTAAAAAATAGGGATGCTGAAATTTTTCATGGTTTGAATAAAAGCCTAAAACCTTCTATTAATTGTACAGCTGAAGCCGAGCAGGTCAGATAGGTTTTTATGCATTTATGTAATGAGCAAAAGGCAGCTAATGAACATGTCAGGAAATGTTTAGAGAAAACCTAGGAAGGGACAAATATGTAAATTTCAGTGCCCCACCTGAAAACTTATATAGCATAGAATCTCATAAAATAAACATATAACTTTGCCTGAAGTCTGAAAGTATTTTTAATGCTTTGTTTTCATGGTATGTTTCAAAGGAAACGAACTTGACTCCAAAAAACACATCTAGGAATTAAAGATGGCCCCTAATGAACAGACAAAGGAACGAAAAAAGCAGAAGCCTTTGCAGCCTTAAAAGTAGAGTTCAAAATATCATCCCTCTTACAAAATATTTCCTGAAAATAGGCTTGTGGAGCACAACAGTCAATTCTGGAAATGTGAGAACTATGAAAGCAAGTCCAGTAGTCGGCACTTTCAAAAATAAATAAAACCATCAGGCAACAACTGTATGCTAATTGCATTTAAGAAATAAAAGACCACCTACATAGAAATAAAATAAATCTCATTAGTGGAGCTAAAGCAGATAGTTGAGATTCAAGCTCTGCTAACCAAAACCTTTAGGCTCACCAGAAAGAGCTTGTGAAGTCACTGCCATTTTCCTTGGGATGGGGGAGAGCTGTGCAAACCCCCTCTGTGGCCCTCACTCGAGCTCTAGTGGCTGGTGTGCATTTCCTGTCATAGCTGTGCCCTCACTTTCAGAGCAGCCAACCCCATTGTTCTCACTGAATGAGCACAACTAAGGCAGGGAGAAAGGAGGGCACCCAGAGCAGCTGTGTGCAAGGGGCTGATAGCTGAGGGTGGTACTAAGAAATCCCACAAATTGAGGCAGTGTTGTTCTGTCAAACAAATTTTATTTATTTAACCATTTAATTTGTTTTATGAAAAATCAGCTTTAGGAAGGCATACCGCTGCAATCTTATAATCAAGAAAGTTAAACATTTTATGACTTTGAGGCAGGACAATAAATTTTGAAGGTTTTCAGTAACAATAGCAAGAGGCCTG
Source organism: Tichodroma muraria (assembly GCA_013390105.1). Lineage (NCBI taxonomy): Eukaryota > Metazoa > Chordata > Aves > Passeriformes > Sittidae > Tichodroma > Tichodroma muraria. Next base: position 33,510 of record WAAG01010936.1, on the reverse strand, counting down.
TAGGTCCATCTCCTGAAGCAGCTCCCAGAAACCATCCTATTCCCTCTAGAGGAAGTATTGAAAATCATTTGCAGCCAGTGACCCCTCTCTCCCTGCTGGCCATCATCGGGTTATAGATCTTCAGAAACAAAAGCTACCCAGGCCTTCACTCACTCTCTCAAATGGTCTTCCGAAAATAAAATAATTTTTAAAATCAAGGCTGTTCAAAGCTCCTCATCTATTTTGCTGCTGACATAGTTAGATGGGCTGTGGAAAGATTGCAGAGGAATTTGACTGGATATATTTGTAGGGCCAAGGCCTGACCATAACCAACTTGAAAGAAAGCCCAATAGGTACTTTTTCCTTGACCCTTTAACCTTTGACCCCAAATTTTTTCATTCACTGTTAGTACTTGGCTCTGACTGAGTTTATGATTCAGCTGTGGAGCTTTAACTTATTTTAAGTTCTGTAAATCCTTGCTAGATGTCTTTGGTTCTGATTTTAGCTCCTGTTTTTGGTTAGACTTCTTAATTCAGCTGTGAAAGTAAGAGCTTTATGTTCTGAAATAAAATTAGGTTCGGTCCCTCATAAAAAAACTTATTATTCTTGGAGCTGCCATAGATGTTTAAAAGTGGCGCTCTGATTTTTTAATTTTTTTGTTCCTCAAGTGCAGGGTCTTGTCTGAATTCTCTTCTAGATAGAAGCCGGAAAAGGAAGGAGACAGGAAAGAATGTTCCCAGGGAGAAATTCAGTAGAAAATGCTTCAGCATTTAGTCAGAACAATTTAATTCTGTTGATAATCGATCAGTAGAACACAATTAAGAAATCCTGCTCAATGTCAGAACAGCTTAGCCAACAAAAATAAATACATGTATTTGTCACATTAGGGACAGATAAGAAACTAGAAAATGTAGAACCATGTGAATAAAACCTTCTACCATATGGAATTTAGCAAAAAATATTTAATAATATTCGTGAGGAACTATTATAAGAGCTTCATACAAACCTGTTTCAGTATCCCTTGAAACATTAAATTTGATTTTAAAAAAAGAACCCCACACATCTGGCTTGATCATTGGCTGATAGAGTATTTTTTTATTCCCACCCCAAATCACGCACAGCTTGGCTGGAAAGAAGACAGCTGCTTGGGCACTAGTTGTGTTTCAGTCTGAAGTACATCTAATCTTTATTGAGTTATTTGATCCTCGTGTGCCAAGTACAAAAAGTTGTGCTTTAGTGGGAAGAGAATTTTTTTTCCTTTTAATGTGTAATTTTGGCCAGCAAAAAAAGGTTTAGGAGATGATAGCAGTTCTCAAAAAGCATTAGACTTAAAGTACAATAAACATATCCAGTGCTTTTGTAAGAATCCCCATCAGTTTGTTGCTTCTACAGGAAGCACTGCTATTGGAAATCCATCTCAAGCGTTTCAATGATCAATTAATTCTGAAAGCTCCTTAATGTCTTCTCATCTGAAGCTTAAAAATTTTTTACTTGTCTACAGTTTTTCCATTACTAGGTCCGACATCTATGATGAATTTGGTCTGAGTGCCTTAAATTTTTCATGAGATTTGGGCACGTTAGCTCTATGTGCAAACTCTCACTATTTGTTATTGTATTGCTTGAACTGTTTGCAGGGACTATGGGCTGGGTAAATCCACGTTATGCTGAAATCAGTGACCAAACCTGCAGAGGCTGCAGGAGCTCCAGGGAACGTTCACCCACAGGTTTAACTGGTCCAACAATCGTAGGTGACCTGAGGAAGAACACGCGCTCAAGAAGCAGCAGTTGGCACTGCAGCAGCCCCAGCGCTGCCCGGCTGTGCGAGGCCGGGCAGCGCTGCGGTCCAGGGCACGGCAGGCTGCAGAGGAGGTGCGCGGGCACTGCCCGCCCTCGGCACAGCGACAGCTGTCTCTGTAAGCCCCGGGCTGTCAGGGGAGGCCGTGGTCTGTCCTGGATCAGGGAATCTCAATTACTTGTGACACAAGTCCAAGAGCACAGGGCGGAGTACAAGAGGTAAGATCAGTACCAGAATTAATCTCTTGTCTCTATTTTATGAGATATTGAATCTCAGAAGAGCATTCCATGAAAGAGCTGGCTGAACTGCAGAGCTGAGGGAGGACAGATGTGTCGGCAGCATTGCTTGTCAGTGTTTCTTCTGCCAGTTCTCTGTGCACTGAGAAAATCTGTAAACCAGGGCTGTATCCCAGCAAGCAGTTTGCAGATAGTTCTACACTCCCCACTGTAGTCCTTTCTGCATTGAGAACTAGTCTCTCTTATCAATACCTAGCCTTCAATCTCAAAATTAATTTAATGTGCTGCATGATTCACAGGTTTCATGACATTATCTTACCAGTCCAGTTTTCATGCTGCTGGTACTTTTTAGTGTAAGTTCTTTTATAGAGTCCATTTTTTCTTCATGAACCTTATAATGACAAGAATCGGGGAGCACTACTTCAGTCTTGCCCAAAATAGCTATGACTTGCAAGGTATTTTTTTTAGAACAGAATACTCTTGTGAATGTCGTGTATCTTTAACTAGATCTGGTTGGGATTTAGCACACAAATGAGCTTCGTTGTTAGCTGGAAATACAAATCTTTCACTTGACTGAAGCTGTAGTGCAGCAGTTGCTTCAATGTATCAAGATGTTATTAAAGAGACACATGGACTCGGAGAGGAATTTCAGAAGGATTATACTAAGTACTCAGCAGTTGCTAAAATAAAAGTTGGCATTCAGATCATATTAACTAGAAACCAATATTCCCGAAAATGTTATGTAAGTAATTATTATATATTAGGTTGCCATATGTCCGTGCGTGTGTGTGCTGTGTCCAAGGCAGCAAACATCAAATGCATGGTCGTGATCTCCTCCCATCGAGTGAATGGTAAAATTGCTCTCATGCTATTTCAGAGGATGAGCATGTTCCTGTGTACAGAGACATTCAGCAAACGCAGTGATGAAGACGTACGTGTCAGAGGGATTACCATAATACAGAGTATTAATATGGCACCAGGCAATGATGCTGCTGCACCCGGATGTCTAACAGTGTCTCCATTCCAGATCCTTTTTGGAAATGTTTAGAGCCCTTTTACTGCACACTAAGACTAAACTCATGATTGAATGAATTACAGTCAGGCCTTAAGGTAAAATTACACTCCATGGATAATCATAGCTTGTGCTGACCTTTACTGGGTGCAGGGGATAACACAGTGGCAAAGGATGAGGAAACGCCTGAGGTACTTAAAGACTGAGGCAGAGAAGGCATTAATAGTAAGAGGAGTTGTTCTCTGGGTACCAAAGCCTCTGAGCTGGAGGAGAGGGACAGGGATCAGAAGGAAGCACCTGTAATCCAAGGGGCGATCGTCAGTGACTTCACTGCCACTTGACTTCAACACTCACAAGTCTCTGGGCCTGGATGGATCCACCCAAGGGAACCAAGACCTGGCGGAAGTGCTCACTGAGCCACTTCCATCACTGATCAGCAGTTTGATCAGAGGGGGTTTAGATTGGATATTTGGAAAAAACTCTTCATGGCAAGGATTGTCAAGCATTGGAACAGGCTGCCTAGGGCAGTGGTGGAGTCATTAATCCTGGAGGGATTTCAAAGATATTGGAACAGGCTGGCACTTGGGGACACGGTTTTTTGCACCACGCTTTGTGGTGCACTTGTCAGTGCTGGCTCNAGGGATTTCAAAGATTACATGTAGATGTGGCACTTGGGGACACGCTTTGTGGTGCACTTGTCAGTGCTGGCTCAATGGTTGGACTTGATGGTCTTAGAAGTCTTTTCCAACCTAAATAATTCTATGATCTGATTTACAAATTAGCATTACTCTATCTATAGAAGATACTTTTAAAAGGTAGTCAGGAAAAGCTACCAAAAATACAGACCTGGAAAGTCTTGTTTAGGCAATATGCTCATGAGCTACTGCTCTAGACTTAGAAATTTTCATCAAAATCAAAATCTTGTTTTATTGTCAGAGATATCACTAATATCTTTGCCCGTTACCATTCTCATGCTCTGATCATTGGGGAATTTATTACCATTATGTAGAAACAGGTCTTTAAAGGTTTAAAAACCAAAAGAAAAAACCCAAAACAAATTTTTTTTGTTTGTTTAAACATTTCCTTCCTATATATAGTCAGTAAATAAAAATGCTTGAGTGCCCTTTTTCTGTAAATAGTTTGAATTCTGTAGGGTTTTCCATGAAAGTTATGTCTAAATTTTACTGGGAAAGAGATTCATCAGAGGTTTAGAACTTTTTGGTTTTATTCTTTCATACAGCCTTCCTTTTATATCTGGTATCCTTTTCTTTGTTTATGAGAATACAATTTATAAGATTCATTGTCAGAAAAATTTTGAAACGTACTGCAGCCTGTATGTTTTGGGGAAGATTCTATGACTTTGTGTGTCATGCTCAACTTAAAAAAGAGGAAGAAAAAAACCTGTAATATATTTTTATTCTGATCATACACTGATTAGTGCTCCCATGAATCCCGCTAACTAAAGTTCTATGTAAATATCTTAATGAAAGGACTGGTATTTACTGTATTCTACTCCATTTTTATGACAGGATAATAAATAGGAACTCACTGGAGTAAGCTGAGGATTGTATTTCATTAGGCAGTTGGTAATAAAGCAATGACAATATTTTCTTCAAAGTATCTGTGGTTATCTTAAACACTGTTGAAGATACCTGATTTTTACTTTTTGTAAAAATATTATAGTCTATTATATAACTAATATATATTAATATATATCAGGTCCTATATTTATAGGTTTATTTCAATGCATGGTATGTCTACTGTACATTACAAATGGGTTACAAGATATTAAATCTCAAAGATGGCAATAGGGAATGTTTAAGATTAGCCTATTCTATAATTCTGCCAGTTGTTTAGAACTGTTTCCCCTCTCCTTTGCTTTCCCCTTCTCACAAGCATCCTTTTAACTGTCCTCCCTCCAAATCATCTTTTCATCTCCCCCCTTGCGCCCAGAGCCCATCCTTTTCCTCGAGTGTTTGATTTACTTGACTCAAGCATTCTGTTCCACTTTTCCTGGTTGTCAGAAGTAAGAGATCTTCTCTACTGATACTACTGCCATGACATCCCCCACCAAGGTTCCTGGAAAGATCTGGTAGTTTGCATTGGCTGTCATTCATCTGCTGTGCTCAGATTTGGCAGAGTCTTCTCACAGAATTAGGAGCCTGTGAGAATTTGTGTTTGGCCTGAACTAGCATGGGTAATGTACAGAAAATCTGAGAGATCTCTAATTTGATGCAGACTTCTGGACATTAGCTTGTGCTTAGCATCACAAAAATGTGCCCAGGGACAACTCTTGCTGTGTCTTTTATGGCTTCAAGGGCTGTGACACGACCAAATCTTCTCTTTGGCTTTCTTTGGAGAGAGCAGAGAAATGGAAGTTTGTGCAATAGAGAGGCCACAGGAGCCTGACTTTCCCCTTGAGAGGAGGGTTAGGACATCTTTGGGAGATCCTGATGTACAGTCCCCTTCCTGCAGTCACGACCATTACGCCTGCTGAGGAGGCAGGTTATGAACTGTGTGTCTGTTCTGCCAGAGCAGTTAGAAGAGGTGGCAGAAGCAGACACTGGTAGCAAGGTCAGAATTTCTCAGTAATGTCAATGATATTTTCCCTTGGTCCTACCTAGAACTTACTTTTGCTTAGTACAACTGAGTAAATTCTCTCATTAATTATTCCTTATAAATTTTAATTGGTTTTTTAAAAGTCCTTTATAGTAGTTTTGCATAAAATGCAAGTGTTCTATGATGTAAATGTACAGCTGGGACTCAAGCATGAGAGTCTGGTGTTTGGATAACTCAAAAATCCAACTTTGCTTCATTATTTGCTTATTCACTTTGGTTGTCATATCACACAGCTCATGAATAGCATTCATTTATGTTGAAACTTTCAACAAAGATACAAAGAAACTGCACAAAGATACCTAAGAAATATCACTAGGAGAAAAGTTGTCCTACTCAACCATAATGTATTCCTAATGCTTTACTTGACCTGCACGTGCTCCTCCAATAATATCATTAATTACAACAGTAATTATCCTATTTGTGGAGAGTAGAAAACTTCGAATGTTTAGCAAGGTCCTTCCAGTTTTTTGAATGCTTCAGTTTAATCTTCCTTTTTTACAGAACACTCCAAACAAAACAATGTCCAGGACCTGAAGAGAAAAACCACCAAACAACACTGCAGGGTCCCCTCCCTCCACTGAGGCAGCTCATTGCACACCTGGTCTCTCTTTATTACAGTAAAGGGAAAAGAAGAGAGAGACACTAACAAATCATCATCTTTATTTCAATTTCAATTCTCCCTGTCAATAGGTTTTAGTAAATCAATATTTATACTGAAAGATATATTTAATATGGGGGAAAAAAAGGCTTCTCTAATCAATGAGTTTTAATTGCTTTTTCAGAAATACATTTTGATAATAGCAACTGCTCATTACAATACAAACCAGAAAAGCATTCATGTACTGTGGCATGGGAAGTACTGCCAGTTCTACATGCTCTACATAGTTTCTTTAAAATTTTTACGTTCCTTAGGCCTCAACAAAAACCAAAGCTCCTCTTCCAGGTTTGGTAGCAAACAGACTATTATTCTCCCCTGCTAACCTTTGGCCGTCCGTTTGGTAATACGCTTTTTTTACATTTTTTAGGAAAGCGTTCAGCTTGTCGGTAGGCACCATTGACACAGTGCAGCCACCCCATCCAGCTCCAGTCAGACGTGACCCAGTGGCCCCAAACTGCCTAGAAGAAAATAACAAGGAAAAAATCATATAAAATAAAGTAAAAAGAGGTACTTTGACACATACAACATTTTTATAGAAAACTCAGATGTGTTTTGACTATTCCCATGTCATTGGACTTTCCTAATGTTCACTTGCTTGTATGTAACACTACAGCAATTTGCAGTTACCCTTTTGGACCAAAGAAAAGTGCTGACGCTTTAAACTGCAATATAGCCATTTCTGTCAGTTCCAGAAGTCCCCCTGTTTTGTAATGCTTCAGCATCAGCTGTTTTTAGGATCACAGCGCGGCTGAGATGAAGAAAGCAGGAGAAGAAAGGAATTGTGTTAGCAACATTCATAAGACATCAGAAGTGAAAACAGAAATACATGACAAAAATAACAAAAGAGGGTTCATAAACTAATTGCACAGGATGTAGGCATGTAAGCCATTTTCTAATGTGGCAAAGACAAACAGCTCTATTCTTCCAGGACAGATCTAAACTATGCTGAAGAGTCACAGGCTTCTGCAGGACTGCTGAGTGTGCCAGTCAAAAAAAGGAGAGTTCAGAGACTCAAAAAGTCATAGAGTCAGTGCACTCTGTACAAATAAACTCACATAAACTTCTGTTTATGCTGAATGGACAGAGTTGGGTATCTCTCTTTACAGAAATCTCATGAACTTAAGACTGACAGCAGTAAAGTATGAATGTAGTCCCAAAAGAAAAAAATGTTCTTAATGAGGAGTGTGAACAGAAAGAACAATGACAAATAAATGACATGAGAAATACAAACCATTCCCAGCCTTAAGATACTGGCCTGCTAGAAACGTCCTAGAGCAAATCCCATGCCGTTATGCTGCGAATCTCATTAGAATGAGATGCCATCTCGTTAGGATTTAGAATTGTTTTCAATAGTTTGCTTACCTGTGCTCCTAATCTTTACTTAGACCCAGAAAAAGTAGGAAAATACCATGTAATAAGTTACTTTGGAGCTTTTCTAACCTAGTGAGAACAGAACCAGTCAGATTTAGAAAATTTATCTGAAATCTTATTCTTGTGGAAGATCTAATCTGATTTACAAATAAATACTTTTGATGTGTTTCCAAAAGCCATGCACAGAGAGATTCACCAGCCCTAGAATATGTTAAAGGGAGAGACGACATCATGTGAACAGCATTGGAAAATGACAGCTCATTTGGAGTGGGCTGTTGTAATTTTTCATGTGTTCATTTTATGTTAAATGAATCTGGTGTAGTGCTGGGTTAGTGAAGGTTTAGGTCATATTTCAAGCAAGTACTTACATATGTATTTGATTCTAAACACACATCTCTTCTTGAACAGAAACACTTTCTTTAGCATGTCTGTGTGGTGCCACCCTTCATATTGACTCGATTTTATGTTCATTCTGCATTTCCTGTTGGTGTTTTATTTTACTTATTGTTATTCCTGTAAGCCACTCATTCTCTGATGCAATTTTAGTAGTTTCTAGTCCATGGAGCAACCTCCTAAAATGAGCAGGATCCAAACCCGTCTCAGCTACAATCAATAAGGAAATTCCCATTGACTTTATAAGGCCCAATCCACTTTTCAGAGTCTGTTAAATCAAGTGTCTGTACTCATTTGGTCTGTTACGTCAGACAGAACTTTGTATTTCAGATAGTGTCTGACTTTTATTTTGGTAAGCAACTGAAATCCCTTCAGAGTTATTCTGAACCTTTTATTGATTTCATAATTCTCTGTGGCCATGCTCATGCCTCGTTTTTACTGAGTCATTTTCAAATACTTAGTTGCAATAAAGCATAAAGTAGACAGAAAATATGCCTGTTGCAGAGCTGAAGTCACTGTGTTTCAAAATACTGTGGCTTAACAGTGTCAAATGTGGTGATAGCAGCCACTTGGGGCTGCTGAGGAACCTGATGGGCAGTGCTGCACCATCTGAGAACTGGGTACCTGATCCTACACAGATCCAGGAGGGAGCACCTAATTCTGTGTCCGCAGGAGATGTGGCGCCTGGGAGGTGTCTAGATGAAGCACAAGGAAGTTATCTTTGGAACAGGTCTGAAACTGCCTCATAAAAGTTTTAATCAGTTCAATACTAAGCTGGACTCCTCTGGTAAAGTGAGATTTCTGGCCAGACACTCTTGTGCACTGGCATCTGGATGGGTTTTTGCAGAGCAGTCTGAGCAGACAGTCTCGTGGACGGGGCGCTCACCCGCGCAGCGGGAGGCGTGGATTTCATGTGTGGGAAGGGCCCCGTGTGCGGCTGGGCTGCGCCGCAGCGCCGGGACACGGGATGCAGGGAGAAGGGGGATGCGTCTGGAGTCCAGTGCTGCGGGCACTCAGCTCCCACTCCCAGGCTCTGACCCTGGCTTCTGCAAGCGTTTACGTATCTTGCTCCAGTCTCCACTGGACACAAAGAGAATGAGCTTATGGGGGTGTAAATGAGAGTAGAAATATGAGTACTGCAGCAAAGGAAAGAAGAATAAAAGAATAAAAGGAGGGAGTAAAAATGGAAATCCCAGTTTGGTATATGGAAACAGCAGGCAAGACACGGCAGTAGTCCATTTTAAAAATAACTGTGATTTTAAGAGGTGAAAAAACCCCAGAGCAGTATTGTTAATTTGAAATATTTAAAATTATGAAGTAGCTTTACGTAAAGCATGGTGATAACGTGATAAGATTTAAATATATAAATGAGGAGGATTGTGCTTATTCTGCTTTGTAGTTTAGTCTGCATTTGAATAGCATCTTTAAGTGTTTCTGGCTTTGTTAAAATTTCAAATTATGCCATGACTGCAGGCTCTGTAGCTTTAAGAACATCATCAGCGGAAATGGTAAGAGTCTTGATAAAATGCAGAATTGCTTTGGCTACTGTAATGCACCTGGATGCAATGTACAATCTGTATCTTTTAAAGTGGTCAGAGGATTCGGCTGTCTGTCACGTAAGAGTTATGGCTGGGAACACAAAAATTATCAGGACCAAAAGATGGAGAATGAGAAAATGAAAGTAAGTTATGTGCAACACTAAGGACTGAGAGATTTTCAAGAGTACCTAACTTACTCAGGAGCTCACATCCAATTTTTTGTCCCTTAATTGTTTAGTAAATCTGCTGTGTTACCTGCTTTAGAAGACTAATAGGTAAACCAGCTACTCAGAGCATGAGGTAGGTTAGAAAAAGCACAAATCTTCAATCCTTGCAAAAGGGACAAAACAACTGACCAACTCGTGGTTACAGTTTTCAGCACTACAAACCACAGCAAGTATGGATCCTTTTCTTTCTTGGCAGAGGTTATACAGTAAAACATAAAGATCTTTTCTCTAAAAGAGAAAACATCTGGATATGCAGATTATTCTTCGCAGTTTAAACCTTGTAAGGAGAGAGCAGCAGTAGACTCAGGCAATTCTGTGGAATGTATTTTTGGAAAATCTTTTGAAAGTTACAGGGCGGCTGTATATCACTGTAAGTAAAGAATGTAATTTATGTAGTTCCTGGCCATTTCTATAATCACATCAGCCAGGTCTTCCTCGAGTGACTAGTGATTTTATGTCCTTTTGGTTTTTTAATGTACAACTTAAGAAAAGTTAATAATTTTTTTTCCAAAAATTAGATGCTGGCTTAAGCTGCATTCTTCTGGAAAAGCTATACACTTTTAGAAATCTAAATACTGAATCAGAAAAAGATTTAATACTGAACTTCTAGAGAAGAAATGATCTCCAGCCACTAAATTCTTTCTATAAGTACTGAATTTAGATCAAAGTTAGCATCAGGTGTTTGTCCTGTGATTAAATATACCAGAAAAAGAGAAATAGAGAAGGACTGAAATGTGTACATTGCTTGATGCTGACCCTGTGGGAGGGATGAAATGCTATGGAGGATGTGAGTAGTAAGTGCTTGTTTTACTTTGTGGATTAACACACGATTGTACCAGATCTCATCATCCCCCGCAGCTGAGTCATGCCAACAACAGCCTGATACCACAACAACCTGTGTGTGGGAGAAGAGACAGGACAAAATGGCACTCAGGGAACGTGCTTCGGAATTGAGATTGTTTCCTCACGACCAAACTGAGTTAGGAACAGATCACAGCTGAAAGAATAATGCTGGGGCAGAGATGGAGACTTAATTTTATGTGGAAAGCTCAGACAACACAGAGAGAAGCAGAGTGTCACCCCTTGTAACAGTTAGCACACTCGTTTCTTCAACAGTGAAATCCTGTCCAACCTATCTGATACTCTGGACAACTAATTTTTTAATTGAAAAAACACAAATGGCATTTCACTACACTTCATTATAATTCCAAGACAACCTAAGATTGTAAAACAGCTTGTTTATGCCCTGGAACTCCTGTGCAGCAGTACTGGAATAGTTAAGAAACATGAAAAAGGTAGATTTAGATTAGATATTGGAATATGAGAGTTGTGAGGCACTGGAATAGGTTGCCTAGAGAAACTGGATGCCCCATCCCTGGAAGTGTTCAAGGCCAGGTTGGATGGGGATCTGAGCAACCTGGTCTGATGCAAGGTGTCCCTGCCCATGGCAGAGGAGTTGGAACATGATCTTTAAGGTCCTTTCCAACCCAAATCACTTTACGATGCTATCATTCTAAGAAATAGAGAAAAAGTAACCTTTCAGATAGAAAAAGTAAGATGATGTTTTAAGAAAACCACTTATGACTTCTTCTGCAACTTAAAAGAGTAGCCAACAGTCTAACGTAACACTTGTGACGATGAGTCAGTCCAAAAGCAAAATCTGTAATAAAGCCATAAACCGTGCTTTCATCTGAAAGTATTACACAGATGTCAGCAGGGAAACAATTGACCATGTAATGTCCCTGCAGGAGATTAATTTTGTATGAAGAGACAAGAATACTTTCATTTTAAGATTGCAATAGCCAATGTCATATTTTCTCCTCAATTCGAACCGTATTCTCCACAGATGATTACTCTTCCTTGTGGTCAGAACTTACAGGCAGATGTCGACCAGGCGATCCAGTTCAGGACAGCTGCACTCATACATCTCCCTGCAGCTGATATGGCTCTGCTTCATTAATTCTCCCAGCAGCTGGAGTGCATTGGCAGGTGCTTCGCTGCAAATCTTCTGAAATTCCAGCACTCTGGCAGCCTCACTGTACACGTGCTTTGCACGCTGGTATAACTTAAACGTGGAAACTACACAAAAAGAAAACTGCATTGTTATTCACTACAAAAGCAACATACAAAAACATAACAGAATTGTAGTTTTTTTAAGCTATTTATTCTTTATATGAGAATTCTCTAGGCTGAAAGTCTTCTGCAAAAATTCACCTACATCTTCTTTAAAAGCTCTAATAAAAAACTGTTTAGAGGTTATCAAAACGCAATGTACACATCTTTTTTTTTGTTTTGACAGCTTCATGCACTGGCTATTTGCTGTGCCACTGAACAGGCTCAGTCTCTCCTCTTACTTTGCAGAGCCAAGGCAGAAGCACAAGGTTGGCAGTGACAGCATTAGGGCATTAATATAAAGCTTTCAGGTTTTCAAATAGCAGCAGAACAGAGGCAGGAGAACACCTGGAGGGTCCCCAGTGCCCTGCAGGCAGCTGTCAGCCAGCACCTGCTGGCCCAGGGCCTCGTGTGTGGCTGCTCCAGGCCAAATCTGCATCAATTATGGAACTGTGCAGACGGACCTTTGCTTGAAAAAAAACCCGCCAACAAACCACAAAAAAACCCACTAGCATTTTTTCTTTTTTTTTTCTTCTCTTTCCTCAACAATGCAGGCTCCCTGTGACTGTAGATAATACTGGATTGAAGGTACAGTGAAGAGAACAGGTACTTTCACTTTGGTTTTCAGGGTTTATTTTTCGTACAGGTTACTTGCCAAAGTCTTAGTGCTGCCTGTGGGGATGTGAAGAGATGCCAAGCCCAGACAGGTACTGATTAGTACTAAGTACCTACTAAGATCAAAGACTAGTGCAAGGATTTTGGCTAAACTGTTTCTGTTGTGCCATAAAAAAGCAATTCTGCTGGGAACGGTCAGGGGGGTGCCCAAACCTGTGTGGCCGTCAGGGTAGAGACCTCCATCTAGCCTGAATAATGGGGCATAAAAAGGAAGGAGATGGCTGTGGTTAAAGACTCTACAAGCCACCCATATTTACAGGAAGGTTTGGCTTGAAACTAATATCTGAGAATTGATCTGCTGTTCCCAAGCTTGTGCTGTAGTTCATTGTTTTCCTCTCCCAATATAGTTCTGTTTGCTTTAATACCATGGCTACTATTTAGGAAGTATTGTTCACCAGAAGCATGCATGACATAATTTAATTTATGACTAAATTGGTTTGCGTGAGCTGTTTGGGTGGTAAATATTAATGGACTTTAACCTCTATATGGAGCACCTACCGCACTGTTCCCTTATTTTAGCACAGCAAAGTCTTGCTAGAGCACTTCAGAACATCCTTCATCTTCTTTCTACGTGTAAATTCTCCTTTAAAGTGAAGTTTCTCTCTGAATTCAGCTCCTGGTCTCTCTTGCTTTCTAAGATGGCTGATAAAACACTCAAATAGAGGTAAAAGGAGAATCAAGACCAGCCTTGTATTTAAAGCAGAACTTGCTGTCTGACCCAGAGCCACAGAGTTCCTACTTGGCTCTTCTGTGGAGACTGCCAAGTTCTGGAACCACTTCCAACACTTTCAGTAATCTACGTTTGCAAATACATGTAGAAATCTTCCTTGGAAGACTGGAAATAAAATTAGGTCCAGTATGAAGTTTCTCGTATTGTACACTCCAGGCAGCAACTCCTTACAGACTAAAACTTCATCAGCACCTCCATAATGCCTTTTTATTTTTCCAGAGTATTTCACAACTGTAAATGCTGAAAATAGTGCTGAGACACAAGTAGTCTAAAATGAGACAGAAACATTTAACATAGCAATGTTCTGCTACTGCTGATACTGCTTCTGCTCCTATTTATTTTGTAATTCAATACAGCCTGCTACTGAGAAACCCTGTGCTGTTTGTCTTGTGAACAGGCCTTCTGAAAGCATTTCAAACTAGGACAAAAATGAGAAAATTGAGTGCCCCCCAGAAACATGGACTTGGAATATCACACAGGAAGAGCATATTTTGGTTTCTGATTTTGTTGCTGCTGGAGTTAGTTGCACCGTGTTTTGCAAAGTGGTGCCTCAGTATTTTTGAACGCTGAAGAAAGGCAGCTTGGCCTATTTTTAAGGATGGTTTCTCTTTAAGTATTCTTTTCTTATGATACATTGTTTTAGAGCAAGGAGATTTCTAAATGTGCATTCGTTTAGGGAATATCTAAAGTTGCGTGAGAGATTGCCATAGCTCACACTCTCTTGTAAATCACCATCGAACAGTAGTAACCCAAAGAATGAACTGAAAACATGTCTGGTTTCAATTGTCGGGCCACAGACTTGCCAAAGGCTGTGATTGATTCGGAGACCACCCTTTGGTAGAGCAATGCTCTACTGGCCAGATTACCTTAAAATCTCTGGGGTTGTGTTGTGCTCCTCATACTAGGAATTGGCAACCACAATGGGCGCTCGGCTCTGGCTGCCAGCCAGGGGCCCTGAGCTGTGTCCTGGGCAGCGCTGGCTCCCGGGAGGGCCTCTCATTGGAGGGGGGAATTTGCTACCTTGACACAGCTTCCTCTGGCCAGGAACATGCTCCTTTCAGGCAGCAGAGAGTGCCTGTGTGTTATTTGCAGGCTCCTTTGCGGATGTTTACCAAATTAGTACTGGTTAAAGGCTAGGATCCTGGCATTAGCTATTGGTCTGTTATAGACAACATTTTATTTAAAAAAAAAAAAAAAGTGTGTAAAAAATTTTGTATAGCTTGCTTTTCTTCTCAGGCAGTTTTCAGGCAAAACTATCTTCAGGACAGCAAACAGCTTGGTGCTCCCTAACCCTTATTCTAAAATAATGAAATGATTCACGTATTTTCAGCTTTCAACACCAAATACCTCTGATAATACAGAAACCTTCTTATATCTCTTCTGTTTGGATGGGTAGTCCAAACAAACCCTCTCTCCCTAACTGAAGACAGAGTACAGATGATACTTCCAAAAGGCACATCTATATTGGAATCTGTTTCTTACATCACAGCTTGTATATTGGCTCCACTGATTTCCTAAGCCATACTCCATCACGGGTAGAAGAAATAAAACCAGAGGATCCACACCTGATTAGTTTGTATCTGAGCCAAGGCTGGAGTGCTCTGAAAGAGGAAAAGCTGAAGCCCTCAAAGAAACCCTTGCAGGATTGCACAGAACTGGGTTGTATGGTCTCACCCTCTGTGGTGCTCTAAGGAGAGCATAAAAAACAGGGTTTAGGGAACTAATGCCAGGTTCTTAAAAGCATGTGTATCCTTAAATCTACTCTAAGGTATGGAATTAGGTAATTAATCAGACTGAAAATATAAATATACTTTCCTAATCCACTCAATAATGAAGACCTGGTTTCTCACACTTCAGCTTCCGAGTTCTCTCAGCTTTGCTCCTGCAGAGGATTTCTGTATGTCACCCATGAAAGGTAAATTCAGTTCACTTACAAACCACCAAATGCCCTTGAAAGAATGGTGCCATTTTCCAGGGCACTAACAGATTGCACTGCAGCAAGAACTTTCCAAGCTGCTGTGACCCAGCAGACTAATGTTAATGAAAGCTTGTCCAAAATCCATATAAAATCCCTTAATGGACAAAAATCTGGGCTATTAGTCCCAAATAATTGTGGGTTAACTAAATATAACAGAAATGTTTACTGTGGATTTTCAACTGCATGGTCATATTTTTAATTTTAGCTTAACAAAAATTGTGCAAACCTGTCCAGTCCATTTAAAGGAATTTCTTTTCTGTGTAAGTAAATGTTGTGGCTTCTCAGCAACTCATAATATTTGTTACGACTTCAACTTCAGCAGATTCCTTTCTTCGGAGGCTTCCTGTACAATTCTATCTGACCTTTAGCTAAAGACCAACCTCTCCAGGCTATATATTTTTTTCTAGCTGCTTTGGCAGCTTCTAAAGATACATTTCACTGTAGATTAATGAGCTACACATGGCTGATGGGACTCTTAGAAATTTACAACCGGAAAAACTCACGGACACGCAGTTGTGTAGGGGACAGTTTCTAGCACCATTACTCACGTGGAATAGTACCCTTCCCTGTTAGGCATCCTGCTGATTGAACATGATGAGGGTGAACTTTTCTGGCTCATAACGTATATAAGAAAATGCTGCCAGATGGCTTTAATTTGAGCCAGATTGTGAACCCCCTACTTGAAGTGGGGAACAGTTACTCCACTGGGACTGCTCAAGTAACTGTTTGCAATCTGGCTTTCTGAAAATAAACCAGGAGACGAGTCATCGCTGGATTCGGTGACACATTTAGCAGACACCTGTTTTGAGATTATGATAACTACTGGTTTAAAGTGATCTTTCCTCCAGAGGAATGATGGCTTTACAAGGCTTTTGCAACTAACCTAGACTATTCAGTGCCTGTGCTTACCTGTGGCACACCCCAAAAGTCTCCATCCTCCAGGTATGGGATCTGCCTGGAGCAGCCACATCTCTTTCTTTTTGGTATGCCCCCAAATTTCTCCATGACATAGATCAGGGCGAGGCTGAACTAGGCACCTGGACCCTTAAACTGGAAAGTGCTCTGAGGTCTATCAGTTTGGAGGTTTAACTTCTGGTCATGCAGGGCATCTACTGATGCACGGGGAGAGCTTTTTGCACCCCAGAGCTGCCTGACAGAACCCTCGAGACCCCCTCACCTACACCAATCAGTGCAGGGAGAAACAGTGTGGAAACTGTTCCTGCACTCAGATCACCGCCAACACCATGGACGGCTGCTCAAGCGCCACTCGTGGAATTTGCAGCACAGATTTAGAATTTTCTTTCCAGGAGACAAACAGAAGTTAAACAACCAAATCCATGCAGCAAATGGATGCCTGCTCCTCCCGTGGAATTTCATTCTCAGGTTTAAATGTCAGAATTAGATTAAAAATTTTTATATGAAAAGGAAAAACGGGTTTAAAAAATACCTAATTTAAGAAGAAAAAACATTTCATGGTTAAAGGAATACACTGTTTTACAGGAGAATATCCTTTTGTGGTGAAGCTTATAAATACTTAATGTCCCACAATCACCACACACTATGTGTTCTGTGAAGCACTCGAGTCCAAGCCAAAATTATGGCACAGTGCACCTTAGAAAGTAATAAATATTATTTTTCTAGAGATGTTCAGAAGCCACAAGTGCAATCCATATGTAAACATTTGCAAGGGAGCTTTAAACTCAGGATTTTGAGTTGACCAAGGAACAACTGCAAGTTTAGAGAGGCTTTATACACCATCTGTACTTCTCCAAACATGGGGAAGGACTGGGCTGTACGGTAGGGAACTGCAGAAATCCTTGAATACTTGCTGTAAAAGGGATGCAAAGTTGCTGTGGGCTTCCAGACTGGGCCTGGGACTTGACCAAAGCCAGTCCATAGAATGTTCCTTTGAGATGTGGATTTTTTATCTGGTCATCCTTACCTACTGATAAAACTTTACGTAAATATACAGTGCTGTCGCTGGAGAAGTAGAGGAGGGGAAGCTGGACTTAAGGCTAAACTAGTATGTACAGAGCACTTTTAGATCCTTAAACATGAAACACAATGCCAGTACAAAACAGTATTTGTAACGATTCCTGGGCATGTAAAGATCCCCTAAACATTATGGTTTGTTCTTCATGTTGAACAAATTCAATGAAACTGAAGTTCTCTGCAGAGGTTACTTATGTGACAGTATGTTTTCTCTCTCACATGAAGAGGCCAGGCACTGTCATTAAAATAAAGTGGGAAAATAGAGGGGAAGTAAGAAAAATGTTTTCTTCAAACAGCCTCTGGTGTTCCAAAGCCAACATAACGTGTAATTTGTATAGTGTGTAACAAACCCAGCAGATGTAGATTCTTTCTGTGTCTGTCTTGTTTCTTCTGCAAAAGTTTTACAGAAATCTGTTATTTAATTTTATATTGTACATGCAAAAAGGCTTTCAGCATAATTCTTTATAATTGGTCTTATCAAATGAAATCACGGTCATGCAAGTTTAAGAGATTCTGTTCAGCAAACATCTGCAAATGGTATTCAGAGCTACAGTATAAAATTTCCTTTGAGTTTCTTCTATGACTTTTATGTCTAAATTTTTCACCTAGACTTTGTTTTTTGAAAAAAAATCAAGATAACCTGTATAAACAACTCAATTTTGCAGAACTGTAGAATTTCGTTTTATAAACCAGGTATAAGGAGTATAAACAGCTGTAAGTTAATAGTCTTGCATTGCTTCATGAATGGGAGAGTGCAGGGACAGTGTAAGATTTACAACCTTGCAGTTTCCCAGGAAAATGCTGCAGAGTGCAGGTACAGACAGTACAAAGTTATCAAAACTCTCTCTATGGAGATAAAGAGCTGGCTTAAGATATCTTATTCCATCCTGGTATCTCCTGGCAGTGTAATTAGACAATAAGATAGTCTCATACTGTCTGATACCACTGGGGTGCAAAACAGATTAAAGATTCAGGACCTGGTCCTTGGTCAATATATAGAATTTACAATCACTCCATATGGATGAATTATTTAAGTAAGTGTCAGTATAGGTAGATACATTACAGACCTATATACATCCAATGTACACATTCTTGAAAGCAGCCTTGGGAAGGACTGACAAGGATGTAATTTGGCTCCAAAAGAATACAGGTATTAATGCTACAAGAATGGAGACAAGGAAGAAGGATTCTATGTAGTTCTTACAGAAAGATTCTGATCCCAATTGGAAACTTGTTATGGAAGCAAACAAATTATTTCATAAATTCTCTATTGTTTGGTATTATTAGCAATCCTACTATATACATCCAGGATGCACTGAAACGTGTGACAATGCTTGTGACTGTGTGGTATAATCCTAAACAAAAATACATGGGAAATACTTTAGATAGTAAATTGTTCATCTCCACCAACATCTTCCTAAAAGAAAAAGAAATAGTGACAGGCACTTTGTCAACAAAGACTAAGACCTGCTGCCCACTGCCTGTTTTAGGAAGTGCTCACGTATTTATCAGTTAAGAACAGAAGCACAAGCCCATCTGTGCTGGTCTTAAACACCAGTTAAGCGATCTGCTATTTTCATCATTTTAAAAACAGTTCAATCAAAATCAAAGTTTGCTCTATTTTAAGTTGAAAGTTTGAATGAAAATATCAGTTGATGATGGTATCAATTCTTTCACTTCCCAACCAAGATTCCAACCAAGCATTCTGGCAAGACTTCCACTTGCACTACTTATTAATGCATAAAATTTTTATCTAATACAAACATTGTACAGTAAACCCCATCATTTCATATATACTCACCATCTTGCGTGTTTTGACTAAGGATCTGAGAGCAGAGCTCCTCCAGGCTAATTCCCAGGCATTTACAAATTTCCTCTGTGCTGTAAGGCTCAGGATGTAATACCTCCTCGACAATGGTCAGCATTTCCTCTAGGCTAACTCCTAGCTTGGTTTGCACATCATGGAGTCTCAACATTTTTCTCCACTCCAAGCCTTTTGACTTTGAGAGAACCTAAAATTAAAAAANAAAAAAAGAAAACAGAAAATATTGTGCTCTCCTGTTTAAAACTATTTGTTGGCCATAAGTACCTGTAAAGCCCATTTTCTCTTTTTACTTATTAATTGAGAACTATCAGAACGTACTTTCTATCAGTACAGAGCAGTCAATACTTACATTTATTATTAAAGGTCTGTGAATGACAGATATACTTCCCTCAAATCAGGTACTGTCTGTAAAAGCCCTACTGGCATTACTTGTGTGATACCAGATTAGTGATTTATCCTCTTCCATGGACTTGGTTACTTCAAGCACTTACTAACCTTTTACAATCCCATCTGAACAACTGTTTATACAAGTGCTGTGATGTTGTAACACTAAAAGTCCTTAAAAAGCCTATTTCCATACTATTAGTATTTGCTCTAACATTTCAGTTTGACATTTCCGATATGCTCCTGGAATTTTCTGATGAACATTTGAGGTTGTCATTACAACCTTTGCACATAATAGCCTTAAAAATATGAAAGTAGTCGTAAGATTTGTGGGAGAAAAACCGTAACCTTTCTCAATCTCTGGAGTTTTAAGTAAAATGTAAGTACCTTCTTCAACATCCAATTTAAAGGAACTTTTGAGCCTTTACAGGAATGGTGCAATGTTGGTCTGAATCTGCTCCATTCCTACATGGTTGCTGTGATATTCATTAGTTATAGATGGATCTGCTTTCCCCACTCCTGACAATGATATCATGCTTTGTGTAGCTTTGTGACGTTTTGGCAGTTGACCCCCTGTTGTTACTTCGACACACCAGAATCCTGAAAGGCAGAACGTCCAACAGGCTTTTCTCTGGAAGGTTGAAGTATGTGTTGATGCTCCCATGTGTATAATGAAAGTGGTAAAGCAGCTTTCCTCATAAGGTGAAATATTTTGATGTTACGAATTATGGAAGGATAGTCAGTGGTCATTGACATACCACCTGTAATTTCAACAGATTACAAAGTAAAACAAAGATTAGCAATGTCATTTTACTGTGTTCATAGGCACATGGTGTATCTCCGATGCTGCACCATTTAAATTGAATTTAAAACTTCTACATCAAGCTGTATGTCTGGAAAGAGTTTAAAGCAGTACAGAAAGACCAGGGAATGAAATCCTTTTTCTATACAGATCAGCATTCTAACCTTTTATAAAAAAGGCGAAGTGTGTTTTATTCTTTTGAATATGCACCAGCTGGGACTGAGATTGGTTTGAAATCATTTGTCGTGATTCAGCTAAGCCATTTAATTTTCTGTTAAAAAAATCATGGGATTTACATATATGTCTGAAAAGTATTTGCTTTGTTTTGTGCAACGTTACAGCATGAAATTTAAGCAGATCTGCTGCCCAGCTATCTGGTGTAGATTCTCACTCTCCCCCAACAGTGCTTTTTTTGCAGGGGCTCTTCCAGTTTTGCTTTATTGCAGTATCTAAAAATTAACTACTTTTGGTGCCATCTAGTGACTTGCTGAGATTTATGTGAGGCTCATCAGAGCAAAACAAACAAAATCCTAATCATATAACTTTGTTGCCATTCAAAACACAATTTTATATGTTCAGTGGTAGAGAAAGAAGAATTGTTTAGTGCCTAATGCAGAAATCACCATGAGATTTTTTTTTTCTGTAAAAGACTGGTTAAGTCACTTCTAGTGTCCTTTTCAAAGGCTCTGAGTACCTAGAACTCTACAGCCTTTATGTAATTTGTATTTTAGCATACTTACGGATAAGTGAGAATAAAAATTATTGCTTAATTTACTTAAACATGCTGTATGTTGGTGTATATAGATCTTCTTCAAGGTGCTAAATGAATGGAAACTATTTTCCTCATGTTTTAATCCCAATACTCAGCATCCCCTGGACTTTATTATGAGAAGTTAAACAGAATTTACAAACAATAGTATTCTATAAGGCAACAAATTTTTTTCTACTTCCTTTTTTAATAAATAATCCCCTGCAGAAATATGCCACATGCATTGTCACATCTGTTCCCATTTCTGTACTTCAAGGGAGATGCTGTATTTCAGGCAAGCCAACTACACTGGGGTTTTACAGGTCAAACGTTCCAAATGGAAACTGACCCCGTTGGGCCAGCGGGCACAGCTTTGCTGGAAAGGTCTATCCTGCTTATGGCAAAGTTTTGTTTCTAAAAGCACTGAGAAAAATATTATGGGCAAATAGAAATGGTTTTTGAAAACAGTCTAGCTGCAGCAGCTCAAATTGTAATGGACATGGAACAGAAATGTGAAAAAAAAATCCATCTCTTTAATGTATAAAAACTAATCCAAATACATCTCCCACAGCTGGATGTTTTCTTGATGATCTCTGACTAGATGTATTAAAGATACGGACATCAAGCAGCTGGCTTTTAACTGCCAGGATATAGAATCTCTGGGCTTTATTGTTCTTTATTGTTCAACATAGGCACACTGGAGAACTGTAAGTAACTGAGAGGAAAACATACTTGGTAAATGATGGGACAAATATAAATACAAGAAAGTCTGACTAGGAGTAAGTCCAGGAATTCCTTTACAGCAACATCACTTCCTTACGCATAGCATTTCTACAATGCCATCTGAGCATCTGTGCCCAGGAGCTGATGGTGGCTCTGCAGCTGCAGCCCCTGCTGGCCCCACACCACACTGAGGGCGAGGCAGGGAGAGCGCGGCGTCCCCAGCCCCGCTCTTCCCAGCCAGGGAGAGCCCGGAATGATGAGGGACAGGTCAGATCACTGCGGAACTGCGAGTGCTCTGCAGAGCAGAAACGTCTTTAAACTTTAAATTCACTGCAACAGGAGTGCAGGAGAGCACTCAGAGGCTGCTACAGGAGGAGAGAAAGGGAAAGAAAAATGCAAAAGAATGATTCCCTAGAGGCAAGGGAAAGAAACAGAATCTAAGAAAGATATTTTGCCAGGATGATCAAGAACTCACTTGCTGTAGGAAATACACATCAAGATGTTCTACGCTAATGTTAGCAGGAATATGTTGTGTTGGCATCTTTACCTACACAGTAAAGCACTATGAAATGCTAGAATTACCTAAAACAGAAAAGGGGAAAAAAAGCCTACCCTAAGGCACTTACAATGAGAATTTCTTTTAAAGCATTATTGCAAGGCCCAGCACGTTAGTTCATAGTTCCATTAGCTTAATGGTGCTTAAAAGACTAATCTGTTTCCACTTACATACCTGCCCTCCTTCACCCCACTGTGACCTCCTCCTAAAGACAGTCTTTTCCTGGCTCAGTGTATTTTTATAGCGTGTGCAGCTTTCCATCTGGGTAGCATATGTTTAAAAACAGACAGGTGTATGTTGTTAGTCGCCTTACAATTAAGCATCTGCTAAAAGTACATTTTTAGGGATTGCATCATAGCAAACAGGAATGTAAAAGAAAAGATATTTCCTTACTATCTCTTCAGTTTATTGTACAGGACTAATAATTTAAAGCAATTTCGAAAACTCTTATTCAATTCACGAGGTCTGGTATATGGAACAATAATTTCAACCGCTCTCACAGCTTAATGCACTCACTGCACAGTGTCTTTTAGAATAGATTATCTGTGAAGGCTCTTTATTCCTTATGCAAAAAAAAAGAATTTACAAAAGAAACTCCTCTTAAAAACATATATTTTGTCAATTATCAATACCAAATTAGAGACTTAACAGTTATAACGGAACTAACAAATAGACAGGTCCTTATCTTCATTTTCTTAATGGCTTCACTTTTATTAGCTTCAGTGACAACAGCTTTAACTGTGGTCATTGGTGTTACTTGTTTTACCACGTCTTAGAGACAAATGAAATGCAACTATTCCTCCTATGCTTGAGTTTCAAGTCCATTTAAAAAGCCATCAGAAGTTTAGCTTCCCTTCTCAAAAAATATCTCAGCACATTATTTTATAATACATTTTGTCAGTGTCTGATCAGATCTTCAACTATTTTTTTAGCACTAACTAGAACTTGTAAGAAACTATATTTTATGGAATCATGGTGCCAACAAATGTTCAAAGTACTTCTGAATACTGATCAGATATAGGCCTAATGTTGTGTGGCAAGGAGTTTCACGCTGCATTTTTCAAAGCTTTCTTCTAGACTTTGTGAGCCACACTTTCCCACAGCACCCTGTGTTGGGTACAACTGCAGTGAATCTTTATGCTTACTCCTCATTTACTCTTATCAAAGAAAAATGTACTGTCTTCCCATAAAAAACTCAAATCAAACCTACATCTACATACTCTTGAACATACAAAATCCAGAATTAAAGCAAAACTTAAATTTCCCCTATTTAATTTCCATACATTTTAGAGATAATTTCAAGCTGTAAACTGGCATTACACCCTAAACGTTGGGGTTTAATTCAAGCCTGTTTTTAAACTTTACGTTGACATACATGCTTCTATTCAGCATTTCTCATATTACTTCCAGGCCTTCAACCACTAGCCTGGATGCTCTCTAAATCCTAGAAAATACACATCTATTGCCGTTTTATACATATAAACATGTGACCATACTGGTTGCTTTCCATTATTTGTCATTATTCAGCTTTAATTAGAAACAGTCTATCTTATTAACTGGGAATATTTTTTTCTGAAAAATACTTATTTCCTCCACTGAAATATAATCAAAAAGAAATTTAATAGAACTAAATCACATAATCTTCTATATAAGGACACAGTCCTTACACTTCCATTAAGCTCGGCAGGAGTTCTGTTCCTGCAGATGGAAGTGTCTGGTTCTGGAAAGAAAAATTATACTAAGAGTAGCACCTAGCCAGGTGTCAAAGACACAACTGGTCAGAAGTGGAAAAAAGCACATATTTAGATGAAGGTTTCATTAGAGTTTGACATAAGCCATGCGTTACCTTTGTAGCCAGCCGACACTCCATTACCCTAATATTGTAATGAGAAGTTGCTGCTTTATTCATTTCAACACAACTGTTAGCAATAACAAACGTTGCTCCACTTGGAAGTCTAACATCAGTTGCCCTCAGTGGACTGAACTCTATCAACTTGGCCTATTGAAAGAAAAATGAATGGTTAGTTTTAATTTACTACTAGCTAACAGTGCACTTAGTTCTATAAATCAAATGCAAATTTGCATGTTTTTTCTCTTGAAAATCCAGGGACAGTTAAGGAAAGAAAACTGACATGAAACAGCAAGAAAAGAGGTTTAACCTCATTGGTCAAGTTACACATACATTTCAAACCTTTCCCTGTAGCTGGATTTTAAAATGTTTCCATTAAGTCTTTGGGGTTTTTCAGCATTTTACAGAACTCCACCCAACCTATTTTTCTTGCCTGGTTAAGACAACAGTTTCACTTTGATCTGCAGAGAAGTACCAGGCCTGGCTGAAGCTAATGTGCGTGCCACTAGAAACAAGGGGCTTTGCATTCCCTGCCCCTTCATCAATGTCCATCTCCCCATCAGCCTTCTGATTCTGCACTACAGCAAGAGCAGTTCACTGAGATACAGTATGGTACCAACATTTTAGGACTGATTTGAGGCAGTGATCATGGTACATACAGACAATCAAACCAAGAAACTAAATAAAACTGTGTAAGAATGTAGTTACCGTTTCCTGCTTTCTGACATAAGAGACTGCCTTGCCTCACACATGCTTACACAAGCTGCGTAAGATGTTCCCAACATTTGTGACCTTTTCATGGAATAAGTTAGGCATCCATTAATTAAATAATTCAGGATGTAATGTAATCAAGAGATTAAATTCACATCTGGTTTTTCCCTGGGATAAGTTGTAAATCATGTTCCCTGCTTTGGCTTCTTAGAATAGACTGTAACTGTGCGAGCAGAGATGTCTTACTGGCTTTGGCATTGTTCACCCCCAGAGAGTCCCTTGAGCAGCTAGAGTGCTAAATAAACAATGACAAATCCGCTTGTACGTTATGTACAGCATGTGTGTTGCTCCCTGCCATTGAGATTCTGGACCCCATCACAGAATTACTATCAAGACAGACAGACTTGCTTACATTTAAATATACCCTTTAAGATCTGCTACATTAGACCAGAATGTACGACTAAGCTGGCCTAGTGTCCTGATTCTTAGAGTAGCCATAAATGGCTATTTAGGGAGAATATAAAAATAGAACATATACAAAGCAATCTTTTCTTCGGGTATGTTTTTCCAGATTCCCATAAGCAAAGATTACAATGGTTATACTTACACTGGATTATGTTAAATAGCTACATATAGTTTAACACTCTATTAGTGTATCCACAAAGGTCTTTTTTGAATACTTTTAAAACTTCTGCCTTCCACAATGTATGGTATTTCTCAATTTAGCAATGAATGTTTTGGAAAAAAACCCCAAATTTCCTTGTTTGTTTTTTACAAGCTGTTTGCTAATGTCATTGTGTTTCTATTAGTTCTTCAGTTATGAAAAACATTGAATCCTTCATTTACCTTCTCTTTACTTGTTTAGAGAATTCACAAACTTCAAAGTATCACCCTCAGTTTTTTGTTTTCCAAGCTGAAAAGTTTTAAATTATTCACTCAATGCTTGTATTTAAAAACATAGCTTTGATAAACCTCAGTGTCCTTTACTGTACTTTTCTTGTTTTTTTTAAGACGGGAGGCTAGAGCTGCATTCAGCTGCAAGTACACTGAAGCAAGGATATTTTCTCATTTGTTCACAATTCCTTTTCTCATCCATTCTAACATTTTCTTTGTCTTTTTGGTTGCCACTGCTATATATCAGAAAAGCATCCCCTTACGTAAACACCTCTGTGTATGGCAGGAAAATATGCTGCTTGCTTCTTTCATTATTCATGTAGCTGTGTTTTTCCTACTAACAGTATAAACATGAAGGAAAGGTGTAGAGTAGGTACAGGTGATGTGAAACTGAAAATACATGTGTCTCATGATGGCATTAAATGTTTGGTGTAATTCTAGGAAACGTTTTTTTTCTGTGTAAGCTCATCCAAGACATGTCATTAAGGAACAAAAGCTCTACAGAAATAATGCCACAATCATAAGGAAAGTAAAGGTTGTTACGAAATGCTACATTAATTCCAGTAAAAGTATTTTGACAGGTCTGAGCTTTGAACAGTTGCAGTCCTGTGCACCTTCTGGGACAGCAGATGAACCTCACTGTAATTTCCACCGCAAGCACTCATGCATAGCTTGGCAGGTCCTGTTTATAACAGCTAGTTCACCTTCTGTCACCACGTTAAAGACTGCTAAATGCCTTCTACATCAAAATCCAGCCACAGAATTGTCTGGAATTAGCAAAACTGGTGGAAAAAAAAAGTCTTCATTGTCTTTGTAACTGAACCTGGCAAAACGTCCTAGAACTGTTTGGTTATAAGAAGTTTCAAGAAAGCATTTTTGTAATAATTATCCCATTTGCACTGAATACAAGGCATGCCGACCATTCAAATTTCATTATACGGGAAACATTTTAAGTTCAGCATGAACTACCCAAATAGTGCAACCTGGTGCTCTTCTAGAGTATATCTTCTCCCACATCTTTTCCTTCCTCCTTGCCATTTCTGATTTTCCTCATCGTATTCATTCAAACTTGTCATATTCGATTGTACCCAAGTTTATAAGTTTAATTCCTGATTCATGTGTATACCAATGGGGCTTATACTGCTTACTGAGGTGTTCCAGTTTCTTGACTTGTCTTTCTTCTAGATACCAATGAAGGTATTTTTTTCTTACATAATTAATATTACATTACTAGTTTAGATTACAAAGGTACACATACAGTTCCTTCTTCTGCCAGAAAAGAGATTGACTGGTCCATTCCTCCACCTTCTGTGCCAATATAACGTTCGCTCTTTGTGCAAATTTCTGCGAGTTCCACCTGAAATAATATTAACATGTGAACCTTCAGCTACAGTTAAGGATGATATTTTATTCTGTTTACATATTAACGAGTGAGAAAATAAAGAAAACAATGTCAGAGCTCTGAAACTATTATCTCTTACATGTCAAATATCATAAGCTGCTATCAACCAGGATGCCACATGGCGCCTTTTCCCTTCTGTTCTGAAGCAAGAAAGAACCAACTACTCAGCCTCCAGAGGACCACCATAGCCAAATGTTTTTCAGAGTATCCTTGTTTAGACAATTAACTCTTGTAGCTGTCCTCCTCTTGCTTTCCTTGTGCACTTCAAATTCTTCCATCCCAATAGCCAATGTTTTGTTGATTTAATTAGATGAATCCATCTACATGTGAATCTCAGCTTAGCAAAAAATTGCAAGTTATTACTCCATACTGTTTTAATGTACTGACTCCATAATGAGAAGTTACTCCAAAACCATTTCTCACTGCCGATATTCAAGTCAGGGATGTTTGTCACGTCTCCTTGAGATACTGTACTCTGTTTATCTGAACTAATTTGTAGCTATATGTGATGTGCATTCCTTTGTGACATTTTAGGCATATCTTTGTGCATTCTAATACCTGCAGGTCAGAGGATATTATAGGAGGGTGGAATATCAATGTCATAAATGTCATAACTGTAAAAAAATATAATTAACAGTAAAGCTTTTAGATATCAGGCCAAGTCAAAACAAAACACAAGAGAAACCTTGGAAAATGGTCAAAAAACACAGACTAGTCAAAAAGAAGTGGGTCAAAAAGAAAGTATTTGTGTCCACCTATTATGACCCCTACCAGTTTGTTTTTCTAAGCATAAGGTAACCACAGGGAAGATGGGAAAAGAACTTTAGAAAGGCCACAGGCCGTTTTCCAGTCCAGTGGCAAAGTCAGATTCAGATTCCACAGTAAGGATGTAGCATTACAGGACTGAAACAAGCTAAGCAGCAAGACAGGGACACTAGCCAGCACACAGCTGTAAAAGGCAGCAGATAGAGGCAGTAAATCACGATGCTGAGAGAGGTATGTGCAGGGTGCCTGCCTGCTTGCTTGCTCAAGTCCTGCATTGGCCCCACTGATACAGCTGTAAAATTGGTGCTTAGATGAATGTAATCAGGCTGAACTGTTTGCAAATGCACTAACAACCAATTCACTCAGCTCACAATGCAGTTATGGCCAATAAGGCTTAGGCTGATAAGCAGAAGTTATCAAAAAACATTAACAAAGTTACTCTAAAACTATGCAGAGTGGATCTCTTTGAATCAAACATGGTAAACAACCTCTTATGAGAAAACGACCATTAATGAGAGAACACTGAAAGTACAATCAGTAAAAATACTCTCCTTTTTGGCACTGCCTTTCCTTTTTGTATTTTAAAGATGAGCTGAAATAATGTTTCTTTTCTTTTTCTTGAGCAACTGTAGAAACTTCATGCATTTTGCTGCTCTTTTCAACAAAAAATATTTCCCAGGTTCATGAAAATTCATTTTTCCTCCCTGTACCATGTCCACTCAAGTACCATTTCCAGTTTGAACCTCAGATCTCTTCATCCCATCAACGTAAGTTTAACATCTAGTTACCGTATCTCCCCGCTCCACTATGAGCTGAAAATAATTCTGAATGAAATGCTAATAAATGTAATGATGCTTTTTTCCCCATTTAATGCTAAAATACTCAGCAACAGCTCCACAGAAAATAACAAACCTCCACACACAGCAGTCTCTAGATGCTCACTCCTTTCTACATATGGTGTGCCTATTTACAAACAACTGTTGCTGTGACATGGGAATACCTGCATGTTTCAGCCAGTCCTGCTGAACCTGCCTTTTGTCCCTCTGAGAACACCAGGGCAACACCACATCCCTAATTTTTGCTGCCACTGGCAGGAGCTTTCAGACTGGAGCTTATGAGTGCTACTCACTGGATGAGAAGATCACGCTGGCAGACGGGCCACGTGCATTAAAGTAGGAGCTGTGGCTGTGCAAACCCGGCCTGTAGTACAGCTCCTGAGGAACTCACAACATAAATTCCATTCTTGGGCACAGCAACCTGAGATATTACTTCATCTGCAACTGCCAGATAAAGCTTGGCAAAGTCAGAAATTAGGCATTTCACTCTTCACTTAGTCTGGCTGCATCTCTATCTCCACATACACATCAGTTACCACTCGATTGCCTAAATTGTTTAGACTTTATGAGCCTAGGCTTATTAAATAAGTATCAGGAGAAGCCTTGCAGAGGAGGAATGTTAACGATTAGGCCGGTGCCGCTCCCCTGTCCCTTTACAAGGTCTGGTGAACTGTGCCTGGTTGAGCGCCGGGCCTCGCTCCGTCCCGGCTCTCCGCTGTGCAGCTGCGTATGCCGGGCAAGCAGCGCTGCTCCAGCTTGAGCAACTTCTGTTTTGAAACTCAGCAAGGACTGGCAGGACCACCAAGTAGTAACTGGCAAGGCTTGCAAAGAACCCTCTCCACAAGACAGCCCAAGGCATCCCTGAAATATTATTTGGTTTCTAATTTAAACGGGCCCTTGCTGACACAGGCTGGCCTTTAATACTAGGATGAGAAGCATGTGAATGGAGAGGAAATTGTCATCTGTACAGAGAGCAGTTTCTACTTACTATTGAGACAAATGGGCAAATGTTTGCCTTTTTGCTAAAATGAGTGAAAGGGCAAAGTTTCATTGGAAACTAATGTGAAGACTAAACTGGAGAGCCTTGTGTACATATTTGATACTTGGAAAAGGATGGTCATATGACTGAAACAGTGAACTGAATTTCAGGAGGTCTGGGCTCAATTTCTAGCTTCACATTAAGTTTCTTGTGAGTCAGGGGGAGTCTCCTGAATTCATCATGGCTCCATTTCCTCAGTAAAATGAGGAGTAACTTCCCCCTCTTTCTAATTAGTAATTGCTACTTGGGATTACATTATAATGCTATAAATATGTGTGACTTCATTACTAGAAAGTGAAAAAACCCACATTTTACTACACAAGTTCTTAGAGTTTAGGCTTCCACAGAAAATATCTCTAAGGAAAAAAGTCTGTGAGAACCATGTAATAAAAGGAAATAGCTTTTGCCTTTCTCAGAGCAATGCCTTACTTCCATTCAACTTGCGACACTCAGAAGCTCTTTAGGGCAGGGACTGTTTGGATCATCTGCTATTTACACCTTTTCAATGTATGTCTGACCTGTAAAAATACAGAGCTTCTTGGATCTCAGATTTCACTGCACAATTTGGCAACATCTCAAATGTCTGTCTGAACAATACCTGGGCACGGAACGCCTTCCTTCTGGATGCACTGCAGTTCCTGCAGAGAAGTAACTCAGAGCATTCTCACAGTCACATTTAGGGGGACTGCATCCCAGGCTACACCACAGCATCACCCGTCAGGCTGGTAGGTTAGAGGAGGCCTGACATTCCTTGGTAGACTTCCAGATAAAATTGTTATGTGTATGAAATAAACAATGTTAGCCCTATTGAGTTCTGCAGAAGTCCTAGAACAGACCTTCTCACTGTACTTGGTGATTTGTTCCTCATGAAGCACCATGAGAAATACAGAGAACAAATAAACCCCATCTGCACATAGACTCCACTTGCATCCCACACATTCTGATTAATATGAGAGATCATTTTGAGCCAGCCACAAAACATAGCTAGTTCTATGCACCCAAGGCTCACTAGCATGCTTTTCCATCCCTAAAGCAGTGTTAAAAAAATACTAGTAAATCACAATTTAAATCTTCATAGAACTTTACGTAGTTTACTTTAAAAGCATTCCTATATGGCTGGCTGCTGTTATCTTCAACTGAGAGACAGCACAGATACTTGTATGATTTGTTCAAAGTCATGTGAATCAGTCACAAAGCTAAAATGAGAATTCAAAAACCTCCCTATTTCCAGCATTGTGGCTTATTCTGTAAAGAATATAGTCTAAGGGAAACAGCTGCTGTGTGGATTTAAAATCTTATTCATATGATGGTAATGAAAAGTGGAACATAAAGATGTTAAAATCATAGTTAAAATGGGTCTGAATAGTAGCTTTATGACACTACAAATAAACTACTTAGATAAATTAAAAATTTCCTTAGCTCACCTATTGTGAGGTCTACATATGTTACTGCCCTCTGAATTTCTGTATTATTGTTTCAGGAAGTTGCTCCAACAGGACTAACTAGACCAGGTGAACTACAGCTATCATGCAGACAGTAAGTCCTAAACGGTCATCTACACTAGTAAACAAGCAAAGTGATATATTTAACATAGTAATTCAAAAAGCTCAAGCATCAGGACATGTTTCCTTTGATCTCACCCCCTGCAAAAAAACTCCAAAGAACCCAACAGCCTAGGCAAGAAGGGAAGTGCATATAATCACAGAATCCCAGAAAATATCCTGATGTGGAAGGAACATCCAAGGATCTCCGAGTCCCTCTCCTGGCCCTGCCCAGGACAAGCCCCAGAATCCCATCATGTGCCTGAGCACATGCCTGTAGTAAGTAAGGGATTGTCAGCTTGATACAATTCATTAAAAGACTTCAGTCAGAATAAAAAATATAGAATATATGAAGATAAAAGCAACTTCTGTGCATCAAACCAATAGCATTTCTAGTCCTGTATCTTGTAACTGAAGGTGGGCTTTTAGTATGGACCAGAGGCCAAGTAAAGATCTTATTTCCCCAGGACTTTATATTTTGATTGGGAGTTCTCTAGGCTGAATGCCAGTTCTGCACCCTTAGTTACCAACAACGGATTTCTTATATGTGAATTCATCCCTTTTAACTCATGCATAATTTTAACACGTAGATCATCCAGGAACAAGGACTTCTACACCTTGTCAGATGAAGAACTGTCTCCTTTTGTTGATTATTAATATGTACCTGACTAGCTTTATTTCATACCTGCTGGCTCTAAACACTTGAAGGGGCAACAAACAATTGATTCTCATCCACTCCACCAGTTACATTCATCATTTGATGGATCTCTGACCCTTCCTCCTTTAAGTGATTTTTTCCAGAGTACTAACACACTTTTATGGTGGTTATTCTGTACCTTTAATTGTCCCATGTGTCTTTTCCCTAAATCTTTTTTGGTGTAACTATCTTGGTTAATAAGAAAGGAGAAAGGCAGACTTACAGTTTTCTTAAACACCTTAGATAAAATGTCACTGTATCATTTGCAATTTTAATGTGACAAAAGAGCCACATAAAATGTGTGCTAATTAGTGTTAACATAAGCACATTGTAATGCAACCTCAAGCAGTTCAGCACTACTATTCCACCTCCTTCCCTGAGGCTGGTGTACTGGAGTCATCAGGAGCGATTATGTGACCACATCCGTCCCTCCTGTGCGAAGTGCCTTTGTTTAAACCTGGCAGTGACATAGCTGAAGCAAACTGTTCCCTTCTGCTGACTGAAGTGAGGTCAGTGAGTGGGGTAGCTGGGATGGAAACTGCAAACTGAAAATACCCGAAGTTATTCTAGCTGCTTCACACACTGGCTCTGTTCAGCCTCTGAACACGGGGGAGGAATGAGTGTAACGTGACAGCAGCAGTAGCTGGCNNGACAGCAGCAGTAGCTGGCAGGTGAGTAAAACCTTGAAGTCTCCCTGGTGATCTGTCAAGAAACACTAAATATTGCAGCTTTTGAATGCCAGACCAAATATCATCCATGCAAACACTACTTTTATAGCTGTTGGCAAGTACACATGCCAGGTTGGCTCTGCTTCCATGGGAGATGTTTAGATGTTTAGAATCAATGAGTTTCAAGATCTGTTAACATTGGGCTTTTTGCTGTTTATCCAACAGAAAAAGATACACCACAATAAATTAGAATATCCATAATTAAAACAATATAAAGCCACATCACTGGGAGAAGAATGTCAGTACATAAAATTCACTAACAAACAATTAAGCATTAAGAAATTTATGTAAATTAATTGCTTAAGGAAGCTGCTCTCAGGTTTTAGACAATGTTAGTTGGAGCACTAGGAAATATCTAAAACTAACAGTTTTCAAAACGTATTTTCTAGGCTGTTNCTAAAACTAACAGTTTTCAAAACGTATGTTCTAGGCTGTTTGTTTGTGAAGCTTAATTCTAAAGTCTGTCCAGAATATATCCTACTGCAGAAGGTAACACCCCTCTGTCTAGCAGGGAACCAGCCCTGCTCTGCAGACCTAGGCTAGCTTTTGATCTAAGACTCTACTAACTACCCCTGCTTTTTGTTTGAAACAATTTAAGGTTCTCCCTGATAAGGAGCAAGTCAATCTTGGGTTACCAAGAAAGAAATTACTACCACTTAAATCCGTTTTATCTTTGAGTCACAAGATTTCCTATC
>WAAG01010934.1:3915-19344 GCA_013390105.1 Tichodroma muraria | reverse complement strand
AAAAATACCGATGACAAAGCTAACATTTTTGAGATGAGAATCTTTATGAAATATAAACGAAATACTGAAAATGCCTAGTGGGAATATATCATCTATCCTTGTCACTGAAAAATGTGTCTTAAACACCCAGGCCCCCTAGGTTAGTCTTCTATCACATGGCCAATAAAAAAATCACTAAATTTGTAAGGAATTGTTCACTGTTGCTTGAAGTTATCAGTACACATGTGAAAAAATGTCTTATTCAATAGTTCAGCCTGATGCTCTCAATTATGTCAAAATTTTAAATTCACGTGGCCTTTTTTGTATAGAAAATGATTTAGAATTTGCCTTGTCTCTGACATTTAAAAAGGGGGAATCTATACCATCCATTTATTTACCAAGCCAAATAGAGATTAATGGAAGATGAGCAAAGTAAAGCACACTCTTGTGGAAAAAAATCAAATCTTTGGAAAGGAATTAATATAGCGGACTACTTCTGGATTATTTTTTCTTTACTTGTTTTTGCAGGTCATTAAATTTACTTCTATGTGTCTTGTAGACTAATAAGTTGATACAAGTTGCTGGAAGCACCTGTCACCCCTGCCAAAACTGTTCCCTATTACTGAAATGGAATTTTGCTAGGGTTTGGGTAACATGCTGCTGGATGTCACCTGTGGGACAGGTCATTGTCTAACACCACCAAATGTTATCATATAGACTAAGTCTTATGCCAGTATTAGAAACGTGCCTCAGGTTACCAAAGAACAAGATAGTTGATGTTTGGTTTAGGTACTAGATGGACTTCTATGGAATGCTATGGAGCATTTAAATAACAGATTTTCTCTTTATATACACTCCACATATTCCCTAAATATCTGGTGTAATAGCTTTTTGATTTTTCAGGGCATAGGATGAGTGTGCAGTGAGTTCACAGGAAAACCTCTACATAGGATCTCTTGAAAGGTGTAACTTATTCTTTATTTACAATTTCTCCTAGTTTTTATTTTCTCTTCTGCCCTGCTGTCTGAATTCAATATCAAATGAATTTGCAATCCCACAATGTTGCTTCAAGCTTTAAAAAATGGACTGCAGCCAATACCAATTTTGGGCAACTATCCAAAATTATACACCAGCCACACAGTGCAAAGTAGTTTTTGTAACCTTTGTATCATGTAGTCACAAATTTCTTTTTATTCTCTTCATTCCCTGGAGGAATGACCTCCTTGTCTGGCTTTCCCCCACCTAGAAAACGTGCTAATTGTAATTACTTAGTTTCCTGACATGAATAGTGTTTAATTCTATGCCTGTTGAAGGCCTGAACAGAAGTTTCATGCACATCACGTAATGTTTGGAAATGTAAAGCATAAGGGCTGATTGAGGCAGCATATGGCTCATGGTCCTTTTAGCTTTTTGTTTTGAGAGTGAACCTTAGAAAATAATGACTACCATTCTTCTATTTCAGTGTATTAGCAATTTTTGTCCTAGTTTTGGAGAGATACTAGAGCTTCTACAGTTCTGACATCTTTAAACACAACTTCATCAGGGAACTAAAGTCAGCAACACACACAGCAGCAGCAATGCTGCTGTTTCAGTAACAATAGGAAATGTGTTTTGAGTCTATACCAATCTTGATTTTGTAAACACAAATACAACAAATACAGTTATTATTCCAACATGTACTTAAAAAGTACTGTATAATGTTTGAGTTAAAAAGAGCAAATAAATGCACTTAATGAATGATCACTGGGTTTAAAAATATTTTGAAGACAGTATCTTTTTAATACAAACTTTCTATAGCAGGGTAGCTACTGAAGTGGGCACATCAAACAATCATTTTATGGTCATATACCTTGTATTTCTGAACAATTCTATGGCTATAGTTTGCTACATCTGTGACATTACTACCAGTGAATTGCTTCTTTCTACAGTGGTCACATTATTGTTTTAAGTACAAAAAAATCAGAAGAATTAGAAAGGTGAACAGGCACAAGTATTTCTCAAATGATTAAGAAACTTTTCAGAAGGTCTGTAGCAAGTCCATATCTAATAAAATCTATAATCAAGTGAACCTCAGACATACAACTTGTAAGTTTAGCTAACAGATCCTCTGCTTCACAGTAACTGATACTTGACAACTTCTAAAAATATTAATCAATCCATGGATTACTAACATCTCATCAGAACTTTGTTGTGAGTTGAAGTAACTGAAAATGTTTCAGCATGTCTAATTCCATATTATATGGCAACAAACTCCAAGCTGAATATCTCCACCCAAAGCAATTATATTTCTGTCCAGTGTCTTTTCAAAAAGTAAACAGTTTGGCCAGTGGTTCATGGAGAACTGCTGATGCTTCCCACTGGAATATGCAGGTACCCAGTATATATATACCCAGGTATGCCAGTGATGCCCATACCAAAAAGTTGTTCAGTCTGGAGCAGGTCAAGAAGAGAAGTTGAGCTGGAATTAGAAAACCCAGTTTTAGTAGTAAAAAGACTATGTTTAAGCTGGGTTTAAGAATGCCATGCTGCTGACAGTGAAACACCAGTGCTTCTCCAGCTCCTCCTGCAAAGCTAAAGCAGAACTTTATTTTTGGTGTAGATTTTGTTGAGGACTGTGAGGGGGCAGTGCGCCTTCCATTTATAGTACACCAACAGGTTTTGTTATTGTTCTTTTATTAAAGGCATGATGGACAGAACCATTAACTGTGCAGATTATTTCCTTACATAAGGAAGAGAGAGCATCGTGCTGTGATGGTCCTGGGGTGACCAGCAGTCCTGGTACTGTCCTGCTTCTGTCTGGGTATACCCTGCAGCTACCAGGCCCTGCTGCTGCCACTGGGTCATTCCACTTTTATTCTGGATCACAAGGCTCTGCAATCACCTGTTTCCATCATCCTGCCATGAGCCTGCAGCAGTGTGGGGTGCAATGGGTCTCTGACAGCTCCCCCAAAGCTCCCCTCTTGTACATCCTGCAGTCCTGTTGCTTTTTAGACAGGCAGTGTCTAATGTTAGAAAGCCCCAGGCTTTCCCAGCTGCTCCCATTGCCTGCCTACACTTCACTCTCCTCTACAACCCCATGAGCACAACAATCCACAGCAGCTCCTTTGATACAACACACCATTCCTTAACACAGAGGAAGAGAGAAACCCGGCAAAAATATGAAAATTATGTGTGCCTGGCTCCTTTTTCTTAAGAGCTCAGGGACTCCCATGCCTCAGGTACATGTCAGGAAGTCTGCTGTTTGGGCAAATTGTATCTTATTCTTCAGTGCTGTAGTATCGCCAGACTGCATTGTCAGCAGTGGTCCCACTCAGAGTGTGCCCATCTCAAGCCCTGGCCATTTGCCTTTCCTGCCTCCCTATTTAAGAGCCTCACCCTCCTCCTTCCCCCACTGCAATCTCATCACTGCTTCATGGCTCTCTTCAGAGTCCGACTGTAATGACTTTAACATCACTGCAATCCTGCCGTGTATGAACTAGAGCCAGATCTGCTCCCCTCACAGAGTCCTCACTGGGGCTTCCCAAAGTGGGGCTGGAAGACCACTGGGGCAGCTGCCTACAGCCTGAGGCCACGAACCAGCTCATTAGTCCACTGTTAGCTGCAGGCAGCTCATATTTCTTCTGTAGACACAAGCCTTGTTTTCAACAATTTAGTGTCCTCCTGAGTTTGAAATATAAAAGAAATAAGCTTGTTACTGTATTTGAGGCAGGAAGTAGGCACCCCTAAAGTAATGGCTATTTTCTAAAGGACTCTTAATTCCTTTAAGGACCTCTGATTTCCTTTCTTACTGATTTCTCAATAGCTCAGAATTAAACCAAAGCAAATCCATTCACTTATTTCAATATACCAACAGAAGTTGCATAGGAATAAAGAAATTGTACATTAATCCAGTGTTATTCAAGTATGTTCTTCAAGACACTATAGAGTAAGCAAGTAGTTACTCCTAGAAGAGATAAACAAAGGTTCTAACTTAAACAGTTCATTTTACAATCATATTTTCTGTTTTGTCAGCTTAATACACCTATTAAAATTTTAATC
Source organism: Tichodroma muraria (assembly GCA_013390105.1). Lineage (NCBI taxonomy): Eukaryota > Metazoa > Chordata > Aves > Passeriformes > Sittidae > Tichodroma > Tichodroma muraria. The sequence continues at coordinate 15,327 of WAAG01010934.1, read as the reverse complement.
TCTTCATTGTTTTAGTAATGTGAACCAGTGTTTTACAAGTACTTGATTGATGGACATAGCCAAATGAAATGAGTGATGGACATGCTTGCTTGCCCTCACAGGGATTTTAAATAACTGTTTTCATTCTATACCTTGAATAAAATAGTTTCTCTCCTCAACAAAACAAGGGACAAACAAGAGAAATGTGATGCCTGTTGTTTTTCTCCCTTAATTTTCTGATATTGGCTTAGAAACCTTTCAATACAAATAACTCCCAGTATATGCATAAATTGCCATGCAGTGGTTTTGCTGAGTCTCCTGGGAGCTCAGCAAAGCAGGTTTGGGAAAAGCAGTGCTATAAACCCTGCAAATAAGAAATGGTTTTGTAACTGAAAAGTATGAACAATCATCCAAACAGTGGTCAATAGAAATAAGGTTTCAATCCAAAAGGCATAAAAGACTGAGTAGGGAACACAGTGATGTTTCTTTCATGGCCAATGACCTTTTATTTATGGCCAGCAGAGCACCAGCAATGGTGATGCAGGCCTGAGGAAGGACTGTGAGGGCTGGACACTCCTGAGTGACAATACTTTGTCCATCAACAGCTTTCACAGAACACTCCGAAAAGAAGTAAATAGTGCCCTTGTTGTGGAGCCCATGCATACAGAGAACTGTTAGCCTTGCTTCCCTTCATCTTGGAAGACACAAACTCGGTCTTTTTGATTATTTTTGTCTTTTCTTTCAGCCTTGCAGGCAATCAGGCAATCATGGAAGGAACTGAGCATCTTAATGATCACACCATGGAAAGCAGATATTCAGTCTTTCCTGTATAATGATTTGCACAATGATGTTTTCTAAACAAAAAACCAATCGGTTCTTTTTCCGTCTTTTTTGGTTTTTTTTCCTGTCAGACAAGCCTTTCTAATGGCATTTTTAGGAGTGTTGGTAACTTTAGAACTTACTCTATACCAGCATTCACAGCATGGCCATTATTGCCAAGGAACATACTTGTGACAGAGGATCTTCTTTCCATGGTATTTTCTAATAGCAAATGTTGTAAAGATACTGATTTTAATTAAGATTAATAGCAGAGCATTAAATACAATCATCTGATGAATGGAGAAAGCCCAATAAGCCATTCATGACTTAAGCCAGGGTTCAATTTAAAGACCAATTTAAAGACCCAGAGAACTAAAAGTCCCCTTTGTTCTGCACTGTCAGGCTGCAAGATCATCTTGACAAAACCAAAATAACAGACATGCAGCATCTGCTGTCAAAAAAACTGCCTACAATTAAGGTCTTTCGGCACCAACAGGGACAATAAGAGTAGAAACAGGAATATATTCAATGACCATGAAATGTAGTCAGGTATAATTTTCCCTCACATTTTATACATTAGTTTAAAAGAATTAGATCAGCTTCTCTCAAGAAAAGTTCTTAAGTACTATACTAGTCTTTAACATTATATGTGGCTATTTTATACTACTTTTATCAGCTGTGAAAAATAAATCACTAACTTCTGTATTTTAGTATGTGTATACATACGCTTATGTATAAATTTATATGAAAATAATCCTACTTAGACTTCAATAGATGGACTTAATTTCAGAAAGTTACCAATCCATGGTCAAAACATGCATTTTTGGAAAGATTTTTCACAGTGAAAAGTGCACATTGAAAGTAGGTATATATATTTTAAAAGTAAGACACTTCTGTTATTACTGCTAATAGAGTCTCTTATCTTTCAGTGGTAACATTACATGCCTGCCCTGTGAATACAAAATTCTATCTTTTGCAGCGTTCTTAAAGCCATTGTAACTAAACCAAATCAGTTTTAAGACATATTTTCAATTCTCCCTTTTTCACAGGCTCTCCTTGTTACTGAAAATGCCCATAACACCAGTAAAAAAAATCCAATTCAGGCCCATTAGGTAGCTGAGCAGACCAAAACCACTGGTTGTTATTTAAGAACTTTGCAGAGCTGCTGCGTGAAATTAATAAATGATTTAAAAGCTTATAGGAAAAAGTCAGAATGGTTGGCTTCGGTTCCTAAATTTTTTTATAAAATGCTTTCTAGTAGTGTTGAGCTTGTAATCCTATTAGTCAGCTCTGTTTTTCAAGGTACACTAATTTGAATGCTTTCATTACTTTTCCTGGAATATGTGGATTCTGTGGGCACACGTCCAGGTCCATTTCCATTGGTTTGTGCCCCTGTGCTCCTGCAGCTGGAGATGGATTTCTGGGAAAGCAGGTGTGTGGCCAGAACATCCCCGTGGCTCAGTAATCCCTCAGTTCTGGTGGCTGCCAGAACCACCTCCTAGGACTTTTGGCTGGCAGTTGTCATTATATTTATATCCACTATTCTTCTGTGAGGATAAGACCCAAAGACCCAAACCTTGCCAGGCTGGGCTGAAGACACACCTGGATGAGCAGATCATATTTGCACAGCACACGGAAGGGAAGTGGATGTCGGCTGTATTAGAAAGGTTGCTTGGTATCACTTTAGAATATTCACAGGCGAGTTTCAAAAACCACTGCAAGTGGGGATCAAATATTACCAGAGATGAAAGGAGAGTAGTGAACAATTTGCTACAGGTCAGTTGTTTCAAGAAGACCTTTGCTTCTACACGGTGGTACAGAGTAACACCTGCAGGGTCATAGCACCAACCCTTGCCGTGAAGTCAGTTATTTCAGGATTTCATGACTTACTATTTTAAAGGAGGATCTTTAAATTGATATAGCTCATTCTTTAAAATGAGAAGCCCATTTAAGGGCTGTGGCTTTTAGAGCCTTTTCACATTTCTTTCACATACTTCTCATACAGTTAATGTTACGCTGCCTTTTTATTGCATAGAAGGTGCACAAAAGCACTCATTAGTATTTTAGTGAGAAATTACAGAAGTTATAAAAAATGTTTGTGCCACTACCCTGGAGATAAAGTCAATTAAATGGTCCTTTTTCAGAGTGGGAAGAGTTTTCTAACTCAGAAAAAAAAAAAGGAAATAAAATGACATTGTACTAGTCATACTATAGATCTGCACATAATAATTATCTAAACTAAAATAAACTTTCAGCAATCAACAATCAATCCAACAAGCAATACAGAGTCATAGAACCAAAATTTATTGTGGAAGGGACCTTCAGAGGGTAACTGCTTTTATCCTTTGCTCAAAACAAGTCTGGATAGATCAGGTTACAAAGAGCCATGTCCAGCTGTCTTGGGCACCTCAGGGGACAGAGATTCTCTAACCTTGGTGGAACCCTGTTGCAACATTTAACACTTTCCTGCAGAGCAGCATCTGCAGCTTACACTGCTGCATAAGATCCCTTTAGAGATGGAAGATCTTTTAGTTGCACTTGCTGAATTTGATGAGGTTCTGCTCAACCCATTTCTCCAGCCTGTCCAGGTCTTTGAAGGGCAGCCCCTTTCTCCAGTGTGTTCACTGCTGCTCCCAATTTGGGAGCATGCACATCCTTGCTGAGATGTGCATCCCCTTCTCTGGCTCACTGCTGAAGACATTAAATGACATCGATCCCACTCCTAATCCCTGAGGGACCCACCACTGGGCACAGTGCTTTGCTTGTCTCATACTTATCCCATAAATTTGGTTTTAAGGACACCATGACAGACTGGGTCAAAGGCCTTGCTAGAAAATAAATTATACAACATCCACTGTCCTCCCCTTCTCCACATGGTTGGCAACTTCATCTAAGAAAGAGACAGAGACAATCTCCTTAAAAGCTATAACTTTACCAAGATGAAGCAAACTATGATTTTATTGCAATAAGTTGAGTTGTTACTGTTTCACTTGCATTCAGTAAAAAGGAAAAAATTAAATCCGACACAGAATAAATTCTTAGTAAGTTGAATGTACTACATGGCAGTGGCTACAAGTATATTAAAAAAAGCTACAAAGAGGTTTGTAGTGAGAAACATCAGGGGACTGAAGAGAGAAGCAGCATTTTATCAAATATACAAGATAACCATGAGTCAGTTAATTTCACAGACTGTTATAATGGAGGCATTTTGCTACTAGTGTGCAAATATTGAGTACTTCATTAAAAAGCAGATAAATAATATCTCATTTCTTTTCTGAGGATATATAAATTGGAAAATCAGTAAAAAAACCAGCTTAAATCACTGTTAGTCTTTGGGACTCATTCTGTAAAGTGCTGAGCAAACACTGAATGAATGAAATGGGCCTCAGTGAATAAAATTCTAATTAGAGTAATTGAGCTTTGATAACTTATGTCATTAAACATGGATTGGCTTTAAAATAATTGTATTTGCATTGTATTATGATTTATATTAATTAATGCATTAATGTTTATATTCTACAAACTCTTTTGAAGTAAATCATTAAAGTCTGTACCACTTAATCTAAAGTGACACGCACTTTGAATACAAACTTGTCATGGCACTAGTAGAAATGGTTCTTTAAAGGAATATGGTGCAGATCTTCCCTGTCTGTGGTTAAGTACAGCTGAGAACAGGTGGCTGGTGGGCTTCTTGGACTCCCTCCCTCCTGGAGCTCTCTGCAGCACAAGGCAAGGCTGGTTTGTGCCAGCTGCAGCAATCCTGCAGTGCCCCCTAAGCTGCCTCCTCTCACTACAGCAGAACCACCTACCCGCCCAAAGCAGACCCAAACAGAGGGGAGAGACCTGCACGGGTCCTGAACACATCCTGAGGAGCTCCTAGTGTTCCTTTCAGGGCACTGGGGGTGCACGGTGTGCAGTCAGTGCTGACACAGGACCCTCCTGTTGCGCAAGTCAGGAGTGCTCCATTCCTCAGTGATGCCGGGTCCCACTGCCCTTGGCTAGGAAAAACCCCCTAACCAACAAACAAACAGCACACTAAACCCCAAGTGAGCCTAATGCAGTTCTAACCTGACAGGGAACCTGGGGCTGTGCACATTGGAGTGTTCAGAATGGCTGTCAGCAACTGTTTGCTGTGAGAATTCCACTTTTCACAGAAAACCTTCTTTTGTAGAATTGTTCTGGCCTAATTTCATTACAGTTCTATCAACAGACAATAGTCAACAAATAATTTCCTAAAGCCTACTGTCAGGAGTTGGCATTTCAAAATTGAAGCAGACTAAAATAAAATGATTGATTAATTATATGTCAGCTGACCATTAATTTTATTTAATAAACCAAATCATTTAGTCTTCTGATTCATACACATTGAATATTCAGTGGCTTCCTATAACTTTAGAATGGAAGGCAAGGATATGAAGATTACTTTTTTCCTAAATTCCTAGCAACTGGAATATCTGAAACTCCATTTGCCAGACAACAGCACATGTCCAAGAGCTTGCAATGCCTCACATACTGCAGGACAGGTCTCACTGCTTCTGTACTGATCACTTGCTGGTGTTCAAGTATTCCTATTAAGCCTTTCAAGAAAATTCTAATTTAAATCACTAACTGATACCACACTAGTACTGATATTTGGACTTCTAGAAATCTGGAGACTCTCTTTTTGCCTAGATATCTACTGCATATGTTCTACACAATGTGAGTAGTTCTCCATAAACTCAGACCAAAAATAATCCTCTGTGGAGGTGAACTTTATCTCCAGGGTTTGGATCAAAGCTGAACATGAACTTATCTGAAACTCGGGCCTTGCAGGGAGGTTTTGATTTATATTCACCTGATATTCTCAACCATGTGTGAGGAGATAAGGTTTCACAAATGATAAAACCAAAGGTAAAGAAGGGAATATCTTGAAAAATCGGTGCTGTACATTTTTAACTTTTAGATGGGAAATCCAAAACAATTAACATTTCATTTATTTGCTATACTCATTTTACTTGCATAGTTTGATTTGCTGTTTCAATATTTTTTACACTTTTATAGTGAAGTTTAACTTAATCAAGCCACTGCATGAAGTGGTGAAAAACAAAGGGAACCCAGCTCCCTCTGACTGATGCATTCCACTTTAGGAATGCAGGGAGCTGTCTTGGAAACCTCAAGGGAAGAGTAGAGGTGGACATTCTGCTTAGCAGGTCTGATGCCTTTAAGATCTGTTGACATCACCGTGCAATTTACTGCTCTGTGCTTGCACCTGTGTTCCTTTCAGGATGAGTTGGAGATACTGAGACTTGACTTCCAGAGATCTGAAAGTCTATGGTGATAGGATAAATCTCTTTTTCTTAGACAATATTCCTGTGTCTCTAGGAACCACACTGGGTGAATTGCCAGATGGGTATTTTAGTATAGATGGAGTTAAAATGGTGGAACCATAAAGTCTCCCAGCATTTTAAAAATTACATGTCCAGTGATATAAGAATACCTTTCATTCCTACTGAAAACTGAGGTTGCCTCTATAACAAGGATTCCTCTTCTAGAATTATGCTCTACATTCCACTAGATAGCTTTGGATAATTGCATATTATTGGCTATTTTAAACATAAAGCAACATAACCAAACATGATAATGTAGTTTAAGTGTAATGACTTACTTGTACTTTTTGTACTTTTGATATCTGGCAATTTAAGTGCTATTTGTCTAAGACAGTGCCAAGAAGTTCTTTTTCAAGTGAATCTCTCTCCTATGCCAGAAACACAAAGTGTTTATTTAGTTCATTACAGTATGGATGTCTAAGTGGTCCTTCATGTGTTCTTCAAATATGCAAATAGCATGATCCTTAAAGAAATACCCACAAATCCCATTTCAAAATAAAAATATATTCTTACTGCAGCCTCCCTACAGCATTCAGAATAACAGCTTTGTTGTTTTTACACAATTGAAATTGCAATTAAAGCAGTGCAGGAAAAACTGACAAACAGTTTACACACCATAGATGTAAGAATTTATCACTTTTCATCAGGAAGAAAGCTAAACACTACATATACTTCACACCTGATAAAAGACAAAACTAGTTACTGCCATTTGCAAAGTGGGCCAAGTAAGGCCCCAGTATAATTTACAGTATTTGTAAATTCTTAAAATTTACAAAGGGACCAACTGAATGAAGAAATTCTGGGTGAAAAATGTGCTGTAAACAGAACTCTAGAGAGAGTGCAGGAAGAAAAGTGCTGCCTTGGTGTCCTGTCAGCCATCCCATTCCACAGACACTTCTACAGCCCTTATGCAAAACCACAGGAATTCTGCTTTCTATGATGTGTAAGTATCTATCAGCTAGTTGACCAGAATTCTTCATAACAAATAAAAACCAATTTTGAATGATAGTTTTAACAACAAAATGGGAAATGTAAATGGTCTACACAATATTATACAGAGATTAAAGGTGACAGAAATATATTCAACAGATTTCCTTGTTGTGAAAAAAGCTCCGTATAATACTTTGAGTGCTGAATAAAATGTTTTGTGACAGAAATTTCCTACAAAGGAAAAATTGGAGGAGGCACACTTCCAGTGTAGGGTGCATATATTTGACATACTGTAAAATTCACAAGTATTTAATTGTGTTAGCAAAATATATTCAGTGAGCTCCCCGTGGCTTCCAGCCAATGTCTTGTCGGATTAGGCTATTTTGGGGTAAATGTTTCAAAGTCACAGGCAGCCTTTGCTAAATGGTTATAATCAGCCATACCTGGTGATTCTCAGTGACTTCCCCGGCTGCAGCACTGGATGGCTTCAGAATATGGAGGCCTTTGGGGGCTTTGCTCACGCTGTAGTTACCCTACAGGAGTTTGCTCACTGCAAAGAACATGAGGATTCCACAGCTTGGGAGTCTCAGCTCTTGCCTCACAGTCAAAATTCAGCATTAATTAGGGAGGGGAAACTATAGCTTGCTAAACAAAGCTAATTTGAGGGTAATTTGATTCACAAGCTGGATCATCCAGTAAAAGCTAAATTTCATCTAACCTTTGGGCATTGCACTTACTTTGCTCATGTCTGGGAAGAAACAAGAGCAGAACATGTTATAAAGAAAGTAATGTTCCTGCCCATAGATTTTCTGTCTTTTATTAAATGTGTCTTGAGTGGTGGATTCAGATAGATTACTTTGTAAATGTAATTATTTTTTCCTATCAGTATTAGGAAAGGAAAGCAAGCAGGATTTATGAGACACTTTAGGAGAGGATTTGAAGCAGACTGATTAGTATATCAGTCTTAATTACAATGTAAACTAAAAAATATGAAATATTAATCTGTTGTTTTCAGACCAAAGAATCAATACACGGACTGGAAGTTAATTTTTTTCCCCTGCACTTTACATCAAGAAATGAAGACAGCTTTATGTAGCTTTAGGATAGTTCTGGAATTTGTCAATTAAATTAAAATCACCAAAATACTACTCCTCCAAAATAAAAGCAAGTAATTTTAGAACTAAGCACTTGACTGCTTTTTTCAGTTGAATACTTAAATATAATCTATTCTCCTCTTGCTTCTTCTAATGGTAAATAAAAAGAATAAATAATTTTATTGAAAAATTAAATAAAGAAGAATCAATTTGAGACTGATTCATGAATGCATATAATGGCTCTAACAAAATATTGAGCAGCCATACTTAATTAAAACCCAGATTCCCTACACATTCAAAATAGAGCATTCCAGAATTATTCAGAGTTTTTTATTTCTCTTGTCCTGGATTCCCTTTTCTTATTGACACCATGAAACCATATCCAGAAATCTCAGCCCTGCAGAAGATTCTGATTCAAATGGGGAACTTGATGCACAAGGAAGATCTTTTCTACACCTTAGCTCTTAGGACTTGCAGCTGATTTTTTCCTCTGAGTTCAGGAACAGAACTCTTTTTCACTGGCATTTCTCCTGGGCACTGAATGCAAGTTTCAGTCCTTCACCTCTAGGACTATAAGACTTGAAGCCATGCCCAGATACGTTGTGGTGCTCTTCACACTCTCCTGGCACACCAGTGGAGCAGGGAGCACCACCCTGCCTGTGCTACAGAGTGACTGATCTCAACGTGCAACAGAGCTTTGCACAAAGAGAGCTCAGTGTTCAGGTTTCTAAAACACTGTGTGTGGACCAGGAACTGATATGCAGGATTTCACTGTGGTTTGCAGTAGTAGAGAAAGTGAGGCAGAATAATGCAGGCAAGCTGCCAAATAGGAATACAAAAATTTTCAGCTTAGGCAAAACCCTTAAGCCTACAACTCTACCAGTAAACAGAATGAACTGAGAACAATTTTCTGCCTTGAGGTCAATGGGACGGCCAAACCCACACAGCCCCATATTCTTACACCCCAGCCAGAGTAGCATTGTCAGCTTCCTACTCACAGCACAGTCTGGATCAGACTCCAACCACAACAGACTCCAGCCCCAGCAGACTGCCCTCGGCTAGCTGAGCTACTCTTTTATAACGCNCAGGGATCTCTAAAGGCAGGTTCAGCTGCAGCTGGACTCCTTTTCCTCCTGGCAACACGAACTGTCCAGACACAAATCAAGCCCTGTCAAGATGCTATGTAGTCCATGAGCCTTTGTCTACTACAGCAAGGTCCCCCTACNACTCTGATAATTAGCACAGCTGTAATTCATCAGGGACAGGGTTGCTTTCAATGCGTTCCCCTACAGAGTGGCACCATCCAAACTGCAGGGAGTGTGTGGCCTGTGCTGTCCCCAAAGCCACCACCAGACACGAGGGCTGGTGCTGCTGCCCACGGGGGGTCTGTGCAAGCTGTGACCGCTAAGGATAGAGGATTCACACTTAAGCAGAAAGGAAGTCCAAGCAGATTTTCACAACAAAGTATAACTGCACTAGCCTAATATTATCCCAAGTACATTTTAATCTCCTCAAAATTTCCAGTGGAAATGTTGTGGTAAACGGTGTCTCAGGGCACACACACACACAGGGGTCCAAATTAACCAGAGCCAGGGCCAGCACAGCTCCTGTTTGGGAGCAGCTGGTGCAGGTAGATTATCCTACCAACACCAGAAGGTTGTGTGGCTCCCACTGCCCTCTGGGAGTGGCTCAGGACAAGGCAGGGAGAACACAGCAGCACGCAGCACCACAGCTGATTATCCTGACATCCTGATATATCTGATATAACCTGATATATCCCTGACATCCACCCTCCGAAGCACTAAGGTTTTGTGACTAGGGTTTGGCGTTTAAATAGCTTTTATTTTATTTTCAAGGCAACGTTCTTTGCTTTTTCTCGTTAAGTATCAGTTACTTGAAAATGTCAGAGACAATATCCAAGAAAAAAATATAATCTTTTTTCCTCTCCCTGTCTCTCTGTATACATGGTCAGAGAACCATTTTTCTCTGAATTCTTTTCTTATACAGGTTGGGGTTATTGGTCCATTTGTTCAGCCAATTTTGCAGAACTGTCCTTGGCATTCAGGGACAAATGATTCTTTCCAATCAGCAAAAGGGAAACAAAAGAGATAATCCAATGCAGCATTAGATTTGCAAGCAGTTCAAGGTCTTATGAGGCTTAAAGATCCTTTTGGGTTTTTTCAGAGCTGTAGAGGTTTCTCAAAGAACTACACAGAAAATTTGAACTACATATACATATTTGAATACAAATACATTCAGAATTTGAAATAAGAAGTTATAAGTGTGGAGACAGTAGAGCAGAGGCAGTATATGATTTCCTTTCAGATTCTGATGACCTTGTCACTGCAATTATGAGGAAACAGTCCATTATTGTTATGTTTTTAAAAAGACAAAAATTGCCTCTACATTTCTTGAGTGCCAAAGGGAGTTCAATATTCTTTTATAAAGTATTTGGAAATACCTGTACTTGGATACAGTTCCAAATTCTGAGTTCAAGTTGCTGGAAGAAAAGATGTCAGTAAATTTTCAAGCTACTGGCCTTGGGCTGAGATGGGTCTTAAGAAAAAAAAACCAAAACTAAAATAAACAAAGATGTAGATGCTATTATTGATGTACCAGTAGATACAACCTATTTTCTTTTTAATTTTTTTTTTTTAGCAAAAATTTCCTTCAGTTAAGAGTGAAATACACCACTGAGTTAAATGAAAAGCAGGAAGGAATTGCTTAGGAAAACATACAGGGGGTAGGCCTGAAAGTGTCAACTATCCTTTCTTTCCATTGACTTTTGGTGCTCAGCATTTCACAAGGTTTGACCAGGACGAAATTAATCCCTTGAATGCAAATGCCTGCATTATGTCACTCCAGTTAATAGATGTCATCCTTTAGCATGAAGGAAAGCCTGAGAAGAATTGTGTCATGTAGTGTGAGAGTGAAAAAAGTAGCTTAAACCCCAATCAGATCTTGAAATTAAATACTTTCTCGCTCTCCTATTTGCCTGTTAGTATCTGCAAAATTTTCTTTGAACTTCTAAACATAGAGAGATCAATTTAAAGGCCACATAAACAGAGGTGGCAGTCAGTGCCTGATGTTAATTTACTGGAGTAGCTGTAGCTCACTCGGACAAAACCCCTACTGATCTCGAATTTTCTTGTGTGAAAAAGAAGAATTGTCATTGAGATGGCAATTGGCTGCTGGCTTGTGCTGGTGGCCGGTGTAGGGGCTGT
>WAAG01010926.1:9522-23366 GCA_013390105.1 Tichodroma muraria | reverse complement strand
CTTCCTAGCTGGAATTAACACTGGCTTCTTACATCATTCTCTGTTATGAAGATCTATGATTGGTCCCTCTCCTTGATTTTACTGGATGCTTTGCTGAGTAAAAACACAGAACAATCTCCAGTTACTGCAGAATTGACACTGCAGATGTGGGATTTGCTTGAAATTAAGTGCTCGGGGAGAGCCTCAGATGTTAGCTTTAAGGGAATAGATTTGGGAACACCATTGTTGGCACTTCAAAGTGTGAGTTCAGCTGGGCTGCTGGTTCTGGCTCATTTAACCTTTTTCAATACGCTTAAGGCCAAGGTGTGAATGTGGTCTGGATCACAAGATGAAATGTGTGTGCCTTGTGTCAGTATCTGCTATATATTAGCTCGTGTTAGAAAGCCATCATGCAGCTGGGTATCTCTTAGAGGCAGTAGCTTACTGATTTTGGTTTTAGATATCATAGCTTGCTGCCTGTTATTTCTTATCCCATCTCCCACAAAGATTTATGTACTCTGTTTATTGGTATATCAAAGCTGTACAGTTTGCAGCTACCCACCCCTTTGTTGAACGCTGATGAGAAACATTCCTTGTTCCCAAAGGCTTCATATAAATCAAACAACACAAATGTGAGATGAGGTGCAGGACAGCTGCTCACCACAGGTGAAAGAATAGATGTGAGATGGTTGCACAGTGTGTGTTGAAATAAAGGACAGTCTCAAATTCCTGGGCAATGCAGTACAACAGATGTGACAGACAGCTGTTCCTGAAGAGGTTTTTTTTTTTGCAATTTATCAACTTGTAAAACATAATTTTCAGTACCTATATCAAACTGTTTAACATTTCTGTATATTGCTCAAGTGCTTTTAAGTACTTCTAGACTCTTCAGATATCTCCTAGTGTAAATACATAGTACATGAAATACATTTTCTGAAAGCACAGGCCACAGAGTCATTATTTCAGGGGGAAAATTTTAGGGAACAGATTGGCCAGTATCGAGAGGCGTTGAGACATCCAGCCTGGCAAGCTGGTTTGTGAAGATTTGATTCAGAATTTTTTTAAAGGAGCGTTTTAGTTGATTTGAATCCCTCAAATGTCTCCAATCCCTCCTGTTTTCTCCTTGATTCCTTTGGGAAGTGGCTTTTTCTTTTAAAGCTTTAAAAGTTCTTTCTAAAAGGTATTTTTGCCATTGAGCTAGCTCTCTATTGTCTTTCCTATCTCTTTCATAGCACTGTGCCAAATACAGCTAAATCGAACTTCTGCAAAAAGATTAATAAACAGCATTCGTGGTCATGTATAGATTGGAAGCTTTGAGGAGTTACAGGCTATCTAACTGACCTGAATAAAAACTGTAACCAAAAATTGTATTTTGCCTGAGAATACCCTCTTTTTTAAATGGAAGCTGTTTTACAAAAATAAATATGAATGTGAGACTTGTCTTTCACTTATTTTATTCCATGATGAGGGACTTCAGGAAGGCTGGAAAGGGAGTCTGGGCTTCATAACACTGGTGGGAGGAAGAGCCATTCATTCCCATCTTCTTCCCATCTGAGGGCTGCTTTGTGTAGCGGCTCTGCAGAAGGGATCGTCCCAAGGTGAGGAGAGATGTCTGCAACATTCCTATTCGTTAGACAGTTCCATCTCCCTGGAAGAATAAAAACATGGAGGTAATTTCCTGGCTGCTATTACTGTGACTTTCAAAGGTTTTTGTTACTTTCTAATGGCAACAGTGTAGAGGTTTGGCAGTATGTTAGAAAACATGATCATGGAGCTAAAGGAAGGCCAGTTTAGTGTTTCTGACTGTCAGCTAGAGGTGTGTGTGTTAACTCATCAGTACACAAAGTAACAAAGGAGAATTGCTCACCCCACAGCATCCACAGCATTTGCAGTCCCCACAGATGGTTCCGAAGAGGCCGTTCACCACCTGAATGCCACAGAGCACTCCCTGGATCCCACTCATCACCAGCAGCAAGGAGAAGAGGGTCAGGTGCCATGGGACAATGTTTTCAGGTGATTTACACCGTTCCCACAATGTGTGGTCAGTAAGGTAATCCCTACAGGAGAACAAAATAGTTAGGAAGAAGCCTATATTAACTCAGTCGAAGTCTCTCACCTCTTAGAGGTTGTCACTGCTGTGCCATGGCCAGGGTTCTGTTCACTTCGGTAAGAATTTCCGTTGTCACGCTGGTGACACTGGTGACTGGTGCTATTATCTAGAAATTGACTTCAGTTTGGTTTCTAGATAAGTTTTGAAGCAAGTGATTTGAAAAAGGCAAGAAATCAGAAGGGAGTGAGACAAGTATGTGTTTGATACAATTGAAACATTTTTAGTATGTTGGGAAGAAAGTATCTTAGCCTAGCATGTGCCAAAAGGAACACAATCTGTTCCGGTGTTTTGTCATGGACATTTTTGCTGCTTTTACTTGATTACAGCATTTTTTGGGGGGGTGGGCTGGGTGAGAGACTGTGATCAGGGCATGTAATCCAGTATCTCAAAGTACAGTTGGGAACAAGGAAGTACATTGTTATCAAAACAACTGAATTATCAAAACAAATCATGAAATGATGCAAGTCACCTCTTGCCCACTGAGCTGCAAAATAATAGCTTTTGCTGTTCTAAGTGCCTGATCTAAAGTAAAGGTAATAACTTCTGTAATTTTTACCTTCACATTTTGATTTAATTGTAAACTGCTTAACCAGTGGCTATATTTCATCTGCATATTCTTAGTGCTGACTTGTTTTTGTTCCTGTCAAGTGATTTCTGGACTGCAACCAAAACTATGTTTGAAACAGCATATTTCCAAAGACTCTCAGAATGAGATCAAGGGAGTTTCCGGCCCTCACCTGCCCATGAACAAATAGTCCTCTACCTGTATACTTCCTGTTTTTCTTTTTTTTTTCTTTTCAACCTGAAGTATAATTTTTTGTGTATTATGTAAGAAATGCTGCCACGTTACTCTTGACTGAGGCAGACTGCATTAAATGTTTGGAGGTAATGAGGAGTTTGCTGCAGCCCTTGCTATTGTATTCTAATCACACCTGCTCTCCTCAGTAGCACATTGTGCCCTGTTTTTTGTTGAATTTGTCTTGACTTCAGCCTGAGCAGTGGGATTGCTTGGGTTAAGTGATAAATATACATGACAGTGAACATGTTTGAGTTGCAGAGCATAAGGAACAAGCAGTTTCCAAATGCCATAGACAAAAATATTGTATTGTATTGTATTCTATTCTATCATATCATATCATATCGTATCATATCATATCACTAATGATATATAATATAAATAATTATATAATATATATTATTAGTAGTAATTATTTGAATACCATTACATTTCAGTATNTCTCCATCTTTCTTGTAGGCTCCCATCAGGTACTGGAAAGCCACAATCAGGTCACCCTGAAGCTTCTTTTCTCCAGGCTGAATAATCCCAGTTCTTGCAGCCTTTCCTCATAGAAGAGTTGTTCCATCCCTCTGATCATCTTGGTGGCCCCCTCCATCTGTATCTTTAATGAAGATGTGAAATAACGCTAGTCCCAGCATGGATCCCTTAGGGACACCTCTTGTCACTGATGTCTGTAAGGATCCTGAGCCACTGACCACCACCCTCTGGATGCGACCATCCAATCACTTTCTTCTCCCTCTAACAGTTCACCCATCAAATCCATCTCTCTCCAATTTAGAGAGCAGGATATTGTGGGGGATTGTGTCCTGATAAATGACTTCTGTAGTCCTTCCATTATCCATGGATGGAGTCAGCCCATTGTAGAAGGCCACTGAGTTGGTCAGGCAGTGATCAGGCTTGCCCTTGGTGAATCCATGCTGTTTGTCCCAAATCACTTCCCTGTCCTCTGTATGCATCATCAGACCTTCTAGGAGAACTGTTCCATGATCTTCCCAGGCACAGAGGTGAGGCTGACAGGTCGATGGTTCCCAGGCTCCTCCTTTCTACCCTTTTTAAAGAAGGGTGTCTTATTTCCCCTTTTCCAGCCACCTGGGGCTCCACCTGACTGCCAGGACTTTCCAAATATAAAGAGTGGCTTGGCAGTTGCATCAGCTAAGTCCTTCAGGACTCTGAAAGGTGTCTCAGTGTGTCATTGATAGTCATCTAAGTGCGATTTATCCCCATGCATTGCTTATCATCCCAAGAATAACTTATGAAGAGGCTGTGCATTTCTCTTTATTGGCCCCTTTGACAGTAGTTTTGATTGTACTTGCTATTCTTTATGTCTTTGCTCTTGAATCTTAAGAATGTTTGCTGAGTGCTGCAGGCACTTCTAAGACCTTCTGTAATTCAGACAAACAGTATCATTCCCATTTTTATACAGTGGATATGGAATTTGAATCATCTCACAAACTTATAAAATGTGTATCTTTTTTTCTGATTGCCTTGTCTTACCCAGCCTGGAAAGGGTAGGTCCACTTTTCTTCAGTGTCACATTTAGGGCCTTTGTTTAGGGCTACTGCTGACAAAATAAAGCAGTATCCAGCTCCCAGAACTCCAATGGCAGCAAATATTATAGAAGAAAACATCTGATGAAGAGAAAAATAATGTTATTTTTGTTCTCATTAAAACAGTTAAATGCACCCTTAATGTCAGTGAGTGTTCCCTAAATTCAGCTGTTACTAGTCAAATAGTCAACACCTGAACAGCTGAAGTCTGTTAGTTTTCGTTGCATAGTAAATGTGTAATGCATGCCTGTATTAGTATTTTAAAGCTTTACCAGCATTGGCCCCGTGTGCCCGAGGAGGAGAAGGCAGAGGCTGGCAGCAGATGGCACTGCTGCCCTCTGGGACCTCCTGTTTGAGGGCTCCTTCTCCCCTGCAGCCAGATGTTCTTTTCAGGAGACTGCAAGCAAGACTGAAGTCTTGGACCACTCAAGGCATTTAAAAAAGATCTGCAGTATCCTTTACAAGTTATCTTTGGTATCTTGGTTATATTTGGACCAAATATTTATAGTTTTCCTTCCCAAGTCTCCTTTTAGGTTTCAGATTAGTATACTTTATCTCCTCACAGGTACTTATCAGTGTAAGCTCTAGTAGTGCAATTGGAATGGATGGGAAACTATGTTTTTATTTTTCTGTCTATTATAGAATTTTCCATATATACTAATATGTAAGTAAATCATGCAAGAGCTAATGCCCTGCTTAAATTCTGAAATACTTGTAGCCATCACAGTTTGTAGGTAGAGGTAGTGTCCTTTGTTGGAATAAAGTGATACAGGTGAAGAAAAGAAACCAATATTTTCAGGTCATAGAATCATTTGGGTTGGAAACAACCTCTAATATCATCAAGTCTGATGTGTGCTTTTGTTCAGACCTCATCACAAGACTCTTGCCTTGAGTCCTGGCATGCATTTTAATGTTGATATAGCTGACAGGGCTAGCTTAGAAATTATGCCTTTGCTGTAGACATCATAATAATAGATTTCAGCTAATGTACAAGACCAAATTTGGTTCTCGGTCATGCTGGTGGTGATATGGCCTGTAGGACTCTTGCAGTACAGTGTACTTGGTGCTCTTGACTGTATTAATATTCCCAGTCAGCTGCACTCTAGCACGCTTGTTAGCAAAGAAGGCAGGTGCTCTGCAGGCAGCACCACACACGTGCAGGTTGGCTCACACTCAGCCAGCGCTCGCCGTGGTCACTGTGTGCCACCGTGGTCACTGTGTGCCACTGTGCCCTTGTCACCACCTGGCTGAGAGGGGCTTGGGCACTTGTGGAGTGGTATGTGCTCTGCAAATCTCAACTGGTTTCTCTTCACTGCTTGCAGAAAATGGATCGTGCAGTGTTGTAAAGAGAAACAGATGGTTCCATTTCCTCCTCAGAGTTCAACCTGTTTTGTTGGTACTGCACAAAGACAGAATCAGACATAATTTAGGGAAAGCTCTTTGGACAACCTCATAGGCATGAATTTTTTCCTATTTGTTTTTCTCCTCTTTTTTTTTTTTTTTTTTAGTTGAAAATCTGTTCCTTTATTTAAAAACTGTAACGATCGACCTGATCCAAAGAATTTATTTTGAAAATACATATTTTCCTACTAGAAATAATTTTTTTTTTCTGATTTCATTTTTAAACTAAAATGCTGGAGATGTTTACTAAAAAGTTAGTAAAAAAGTATCCTATGTTAGTCTAAAAGTATCCTTTGGAAACTTTTCTAGTATGAAAGGAAGCTATAAATTCAAAGTGGAACCTGGTCCACACTGCTTAAAGTAGCAAGTTGGATTAAGTGACCTCCCAGGGTCTATTTCTTCCTGAAATTTCTTGTGAATGTAATGAGATACAGCTCATTTTGTGGGCCTGCAGCGAGTTGGAATGGAGTGTCTGACTGCCAGGGTAATTTTAAAAGCTGCTAACAAAAAATGGCTAAGGAGAGGACTGTTGTACTCTGCAAAACAAAGTGTAGATACTTCAGCAATATTTTCATTGTGATAGTAACTATATCTTGTGATAGCAAAAACCTATGAGGCCATACTGTTGTGGTGCCCGTGATAAAACATCAGAAGCATAATACAGTTTTCTCAGCCTGCTATTTCCACTTCCCAGTATTCAAACAAATGGCAGGGCTGTTTTTCCCACTCTCAAGACAGCCTCTGTCTAGACTCGCAATGACTGTGAGAGGAAGATAAATGGATCAGTAAAAATTTAGCTTCTACTTTTTTGCCATGTTTCCTTTCACTTACCGCAAACCTCTTTCCACAGCTCCGATTACCACAGCATCCACAGCAATCATTATTCTGAAGGCCCAAAAATACCAAGGCAGGGAAGATCATCTAAAAATAATAGAAATACAGTTTGAATTGGATGAATTCAAGT
This sequence comes from Tichodroma muraria, assembly GCA_013390105.1. Taxonomy (NCBI): domain Eukaryota; kingdom Metazoa; phylum Chordata; class Aves; order Passeriformes; family Sittidae; genus Tichodroma; species Tichodroma muraria. The sequence goes on along the minus strand of WAAG01010926.1, from coordinate 16,566 downwards.
TACATCTTCTTTTAAATATAAAAATTCTATGGGTTTTTTTTCCTTATCATTAGGTTAAGTTACTTATTGCCAAACCTTTGGATGACGTATAACTTATTTGTTTATCAAAGAGGAATTTGCAGTCCTGAGAAAATTCAACAATGCGAGTCATGGCTGCGGCTGGGGGGACAGTAGGAATGTCTGAATTTAGATACTTACCAATACACCCGATCCCAAGATCCCTCCGAAGTACCAAACTTCATCTGTAATGTGTTCATTGTTTTCAGCCACTTTTCCTCCAGGGAAAAACAACAAAATGTTAGCAAGGGTGCAGAGCACAGCCAGGGGGATGAGAGTACTTCCCAGGCACTTGGCACAGCCTCCCGTGCACATGCTTCTTTAAAGGAATTACAAACACAATTGAAGAAAAAATCTCTCAGATGTTCTCAGAACTGATTGATAAAAAGAAGCTTCTCAGTGTACTTTGCAAAATCCAGTTTCTATTGTGCCATTAGAGGAGTTGACTGTAGAATGCTCCTATCAGTGTTCCTGCAGTCAATTCAAAATGCACTGTGCTGGTTTTTTATATGTCCTTGCAGCCGTGATGTCAATTTTCTGAGTGTCCTTAAATGAAGTTACATTCAGGGCAGCCTCTCATTTTACTATGACAGCCCACAAACTCAGTTAATATTTTACTAAGGTGGCTGAGACACTTCATAATCTGGTCTTGGGTCATAGGTAGATATCTGTCTTAGTTCTGGATCATCATTTTTACAGCACATGATCTTTCTTCATACTAGAAAACACTTCTTTTGCAAGGACTGACATAAAAGCACCTAATGAATCAGCTGATATACATAACATATTCATAGTCCAAGTTTTTACGTGTCATGAGAAAGTTCTATAATTGAAATAGTAGAGAAACTAGCTAATACAAAGGTTAGTCATTATAGACCAATAAAGATACACATCCACAAACCCAAGAAAGTTCTTGGGTTGCAGCAGGATGAGAAACACTTATTTATTGTTGTTAGGCAGTTGGACTGTCAACTTGGCAGTCCAACCTGGCAGTTGCCTCAGGATATGTGTTTCTTCTCCATTTTGGGGATTAAAAGGTTGATTTTATATTTATTTTGTGATTTCATGCTCTACATGATGAGAGACAGTTTGCAGGAAAGACTGAATTAGAAGTGCTCTAATATTTAATAGCCATCTTCACCAAACATTGTTATATGATGAAGATGAATCAAAACCTGACAGTATTTTCTCTAGATTGTATTTTGAAATTATGGCATATGCCACGTTTTAGGGTAACTCACACATTTTTTTTCCTTTTATAGGAGAATATTTCATATCATGTATACCTTAGCTTATTCAATAAAGGATGGCAAGAAATGATTGTCACTGCTGCCAATCATATGCATTCTATAATATATTATGAAGACTAGAGGATGTTTTTCTTCGTGAGGACAAGTCCTAGGAAATCCAGTGTCTGTAGCGCTGAGCAGACTCATTTCTGAGGAAATTTCTCTAGTTTGTTTTGTAAAAGCTTGTATTTGGGTATTTATTACGACAAATTTTTGAGTGGCTTCTCAAGTTGGCATATAATGCAACACGAATTAAGTCAACAGGTTCTTGGTGTGAAGCACAGATCTAGCAGAACATCCTGGACAGTGACAGTGGGTGTTCCTGGTGGACTGGAAGGTCCCCATGAATCACAGTGCATTCCATGATGTTGGCACAGGAGCCTGCAGCTGATGATTTACCAGTTTCTGGAAGCTGTGCTGTTTTCATATGTCATCATGATTCCCCTCTTAGTGTTTTTGCTAGAAGTAGTGGGGGCTGTGGACAACACATGCTGTTTGGTGTAGTTTGGAAAGCACGGCCCTTTGCATCCCACACTGCTCAGCCAGAGCAGCGGTCTCTGCCAGGCGCTGGTCTCTGCCATGGCCTGCTGTTGTGTCTGACCCAGGTGCAGGACCTGCTGTTCCTCTGCACAGAGTAGACAATGCCCAAGGTGTTGCCACTGGTTTCTTGGTTGGTCCCTGAAGGAGAGAGGAGCCTCTGGTCCTGTCTATGTAGCAGCAATATACATATGGCCCCTGAGGGTAGCATTTTGGAGGGCACGTGCTCATAAATTTAACTTTTCCTCTCAAGAAGGACAGTTATTATGCAATCAAAGAGCAGGCAGAGAAGAAAAATCCTGAGAGCACAGTCTGCGTGTGGTATTTAATAGGATGTCAGCTGGGCCAGTGTAAGCAGTTTTCATGGCTTTCAACAGACGATTTTTGATTCTGTGGCAGAGATTCAGAGCCTGAAAACTCTCCAGATGTCACCTGATACATTAAAATAGACTTTCACAACATTCCCATTTGGTAGGCAGCATCTGTAATTTGGCTCCCACTTACCATGGGGAAATGTTTGCTGTAGCTGGAATATAAGTCTTAGTTGAATAGAATATAATAGAAGTCTCTTCCCTTTCTCTGACTAGAATGCGACTTTTTTTTGCTGTCATGAATCCTGGCTTGCGGTAAAGAGGAAAAGTTTTAAGTTGCATTGCATCCAGCACCCTGCCATCCTGATTCAAAACAAATGGTTCAAAGGAAGATGTTTCCACCAGGGTTGCCACAGCACTCCTGCACTTTCCCTTCCTCCACTCACTAACACTGAGTGCCACTAAAGTCTAGACAGATCCCTCTGTTCAACTATACTCATCTATGCATGGACTTTTTCAACTACTGTCAGCTTTTCTGTGAGGGCTTCAGCTACACATTTTTTTTCAGCAGGGAAGTGGCATCCAGCCTGGATGGAAAACAGCACTCAGATATAGTCAATTATTTTCCCCAGAGAAAAGCTGAGTGGCTTGCACAGTCGGCTGCTCTGAAAGAGGCTCCTCCATTCCCACCCATGTTCTCCAGCTCTGGCCATCTATCTGGGAGGAGTGACCCATTGTCAAACATTGGCCACAATTCTTGTCCTGGAATAATTGCTTCATCTTGGAAACTCTGAGGCTGGTAACTGAGGTGGAGCCAGTCTTTGAATGTTTTGTCATCCTGTCCTTTTGAACAGCATGTTTCAAGGAACTGTGGTATCATAATGGAAGACACTCCTTTCTGGTGTGCTTTGGGAAAGTATTTCCTTCACTCCTCATCTCCTGAGTCATACAAAGTCCATGCTGTGCAGAAAGGTGAAATTACTTATTTTCCTGTGGAAAATTATAGGAATATCGGGCCACTCAGTTTTGGTAGTTTCAGGAGGATGTAAGCAGTGCTGATACCTTTCAAATTTTGTATTTTGATGTATCTAGTAATTTGGAATTGTAGATAGGTTTGTCTTCATCAGTTTCTTGTGTCAATTTCTGAACACATTAGACAGTTATGACCTGAGGTCATGAGTCCTTGCTCTTGTGATTTGTCTAGCTGCTTCCATATTCCAAATGTAGTTTGGATATCTGGAGCTTGATAAGCTTGTGACAAGTACTGACCCTCCCTTAAATTGAGCCAGGAGGGAGGGGGATGGTACAAATTTATAGGTAGGCTGGAATTTACAGTAGTAGAAAACAGGTCTGTTCAAGCCTTCCTAGTGAATTTGTGTGTCTGTGTGTGTATATATATATATTATAATTTATAAAATATGTATGGTGGCACACTGATGTCAAGCAAGAAATACTGAAGGATGTTCCTGCCTAAAATTGCTCTTAACACACGTAACACGATGTGGTAGTTGCTTGATGTTGTGCAGTTCCACTGAGGGCTGGAGAGAGGCTGGTAAACTGTGCACCAAGTTCCTTTCTTTGAAGAGTGCGAAAAGGAGAATGAGCTGAAAAATGTCTCCCTTCATGTGACCCAAATCTTCATTGCAGTGAAGGATCACATTAGCAAAAGCTGTCCTTTGGAGAACTCCAAAAAACCCTCCAGCTCTGACAGCTGTGTAGTAAAGGGGTACATCTAGTAGGATGTACTGAGAGAACAGACCTGCTCCTCTTGCTGGAGATTCAGCATTCCTTCCCTGTGAAATGCGTGGATATGCAATGCATGTCAGTGAGAAGCTGAAAGAGTGGGGCTTATGTACAAAAGTAAAAGTCATCATTGCACCCATATACACAGTTTTGGCATTGGAGAAATTCATTCCCTTTTCTACTCCCAGACCCCTCTGTCAGACCTGGGGGCTGGCTCCGTATGAGGCACCTGCGAGCAGAGAGGGAAAGATGCCTAAGGAAAAGCTAGGTATCATGGGCTTCCTCGTGACAGGTTTTCATGTCCCAGCCCCAGCTGCTGGACTCTCCCAAGCTCTGAGGACAGACTGTTGATGTACACAGCATTTCCCTCATATCTTTTTGACGTTTGTCAAAGCTCAGATAAGAGCTTATGGCAAGTATAGCTTGGACTGGGTGGTGTCCTCAGTGACACATGGACATCACATCACCATGAATACAAAATGCGAGGTATGCTGCTGCTGAGTGTCTGGGAGAAGTGTGCTGGAAGGCACATTAGAACTGCTGTATTTAACTGTACTGTAACTCAACTTTATGCTTCTTTGCTGTTCTATTGTTCTGTAATAATTTTCTGTTTTACTTGCCTCTATTTTACATGGCCCCACTGCCCGTTCACCAGCTTTCCCACAAATGCCCTTTTCGACATGGAATGTCTTCTGTAAAGGTTTTAGTAAAATTCCATTCCTTCATTATCCTCAGGGCATACTCTGAGTATGCGGCATACTCATACTATGAGTCCAAAAGTAACTGTAAACCAGTAGCAAATGGGCATGTGGGCTCTAAGCAATCTCTGATGCTTCTCTAATCTATATTACTTTTAAGTAAGCAAAAATTGCAGAACTATGTGTATGTAATACCTCTTTTTTTTCTACTGTTACAATTCTTGAGTCATGCAATATTTATTTTTGTCCATTTGTACGAAAAGTGTGTTATGTATTAATGAAATTGCCTTTTTTGTAATCCACAATGTCTGTAGCAGAAAACAAAAGAACTTCAGAATTGCTGTGAACCATCTAAGCACCACTGAAGTACTTTTAATAATGAGGAAAAAGATTCCACCTAAGGTATTTTAAAAAATGTGAGAACAAGGGAATTGTTTCCTTTAGGATTACCTGGTATTTATTTCTCTTTGGGAGTATGTGCTCTTCATTGTCTTGTTATGAGTTTTTGCCAAGTCACACAAATTATTATTTACAGTGATTATACAGCATTTGCAGTTACATATTCTCCCTGTCACTATGCATGCTGAAGTGCACAACTGTCATTGGGTACAATTATCCTCTTGCTGAAATAATTTAGTTTTTCTTCTTCTTCTTGACTTTACAAAAGCAGGCAAACAAGCAGGAGATGCTGGGGAAAACATGCCAGTTGCTTCAAATTTTAGAAACAGATGAATCTGCCTCCTGTTTTTATCAGATGCATTTATTCTTCCCTGTTTTGCAAGGAAGTGTCACAGGATGCTATCACTGGGCTTGGTTTTCTGTAACTTCTTTTTCAAAGTGACCTTATATGTCTTCAGAGCCCAGTGTTCATCCTGATTCAGTGTGTTTCTGAAGAGTGCAGCAATATACAGTGTTGTCTCCATGTGTATTATCCTCACAAAAACCCAGTGCTTTTCATGCTTTTCGTTTCATTTTCTAGCAGTCAGCATACCTGATGTGTCACAAGAAAATTTCAGTTATAAATAATATTTGTACAAGGACTCTAAATCTTTGAAAATATGATAAATTGAAATTACTGTTGCTTGAGTGAAGTCTTGGCTACAGCTTGAAATACATAGTTCCCATCATGTTCAGTGAGGGCAGATTTTAATTCTTGCGTTGTTGGTTTTGACAGGCTTTTTATGTCTGTATTTTGAAATTATCTTATCTCTGTGTCTTTTGCAACAACAAACATCTTTAAATTTTCACATCACATGCCTGGACCTGAAATTTCCTTCTTTGCTTTCATAAGCATTCAGATTCTTAGAGTGTGTGACTGGGCCGTTTGGCTGGTTTTTCTCTGTCCCACTCTTCTTTCAAAGGGTCTTACAGACAGCCAAGGGTTTTACCAGCCTCTCTGGTGCAAATAAATTATAGAATGCCCAGAGTGCTGCTGTGGTTGCTGCCCTCTCTATCTCCAAACCATCAGTGCTGGTGCAGGTGGAGATTTCTTCTGCCTTTACTGGGATGCAAACATCCAGTGCACACATAACCCTAAGGAGAGGTAGGTGCCAGACATAAAGCCTGTGCATTCTTACCCCTTGCTAGATACCAGTGTAATTGAGGTGAAAATCCTTTTGTGAATTCATTAACTCACCATAGCTAGGAACATTATGTGGCCCCAAATGTAAAATGGGAATAAGGCTACAAACTTATATGGAGTTGCTTTACTTTCACTCTGAAAGAGAATACTTGCCTCTCATCTTTCTTTCTAGACTTGGAGGAGGTGGGAGTAGAAGAGAACCAGCTCTTTCTTTCTGCAGCTTGTTTGTGTTGCTGATAAACAGTTTTCCCCATATGCTGGTTCCTCTGGTAATAAGGAGTTGCAAGCTGCACATCTGTCAAACCCAGTCTATCTGTCCAGTTTCATCCCTGCTGCTTTGCTTCATATTCTCCACCTGTGTTGTCCAGTTGAATTGTTCACATTGCTCCATGGAAATTACATGATTGTGGCCAACTGGCTGTCTTGCTTCTCCAGAATTCTGTAAGGGGTATGTCTGCATTAAGGCTTGTGTAGGGAGGCAGAATGAAGAACAGAAGAAAGGAAGGCTGTCTTTTCTGTGGAAGTAGAACTGTTTCCATTTTGGGTCAAATCTGAAAGACTTACAGTTTTGAATGTGTTCAAATTTAAGGATTGCTGTGGGTCATTCCAAGCTGTATGTTTCATGTACTTAGAAGCAATTCTGTACAGCTTTTGATTGACAGTAAGAATGTTATATACACCATTCTCTTTAATCCATCTGGTGAGAGACTGGGATGCATAATGCCTCGTATTTATCTTACTCATAACTATAAACATGCCTCCAGCTGGCTAGTCCACCTCCTGTGCTGATTTCACCTGGACATTGGTTAAGAGTGGGGTCATAGTCC
>WAAG01010921.1:40586-82143 GCA_013390105.1 Tichodroma muraria | reverse complement strand
TGCAATCCAAAGGCAAGGAAAAGGAGCCAAATAAAAAAGTAGGAGACAAGGATTTTTATTACAGAAGGGTCTGTTTACTTGTCTTCCTTTTGCCATGTCCAGGCTGGCCTTCCAGCAGCTCCGCTCCACGTCCCAGGTACAAACGAGCTTTGGGCTCCAGGTGAATCTCTAGGTTGTGATATCTGAGACCAAAACCTTTGGGAATTTTCTCACAAACCAGGCCAGAATATCAATTTATTACTGAAACTGGGTCAGTTCCACCTGGTTTCAGGTTTCAGTTTACACAAGTCCCAGATGAACAGGAAAGTTGACATGACTTTTGTAACAGCATGTCCTTGCTAACTGCAAGAGTCGAACACCTGCCGGGAAGGCCAGCAGGAAGGAGCTACAGGAGACACTTGCAGAACATTTCAGAAGAAATGATGGTTTCTGTTGGCTTGCATTCCAACCTGTACTGCTTCCCATACTCCATGAACTCACCAGCACAGGGAAGTCAAGTCACCCCTGAAAAGCAGTAACTACATTCCCAGGCTTTGCTGCCCATGAAATGCACTTGGCTCGCTCCCTGACAGAGATGGACGGCCCGTGCAAAGCCTGTCCAAATCAAGCACTCTGCACAGGTACACACTCAACACACTCGATGGCTGTGAAATTTTGTCATGAAAACACTTCCTAATTTTCATGTAGAAAATTCTTTTTTATGGGTTTTGATTTGCTTTTGCAGAAGCTGGGATCATTGTCATTGCCTCTCCCTCGTTTTTCTTCCACCTGAATTGCACCTATATTTATATGTATGGGAGAGAGACAGAGAAATGCCCGCCCTCCTTTTTCTCCCTTCTGCACCATTTTCTTTTTCTTTTCAGTCTGACCAGGAACACAGAAGATGGGCTGCTCCTACACTATAATCACTCAGGCATGACAATTCAATGTCCTGCTACTCTTGAGCAAAATGGAAATTGGGTGAAAACAAGCAGCAGAATACACTGATCTTTAAAAATCTCCACAAGCCAGAGTATGTCCCCATCTGGAAACTGCCTCTCTCCACAAAAAAAGCTTTGTGATCAGCTGACAAATATTAACCATGTCCAACTCATGAAGTTACTATTCCAGAGCAACTGACTTCATTTTTATATAATGTATTGAAAAAATAATACATTATACAAGTGGATGTACAAACTTCACTTGACACCCCTCTGCCTTCAAGGCTTAATAAAGGAAAAAAAACTTAAAAGAATCCTCATACAACATACACATACAAAGTGGTTGGCCAAAAAAATAGTAGTGATTGCCTTGCTCACGAAAAGAGCTCAAAACTCTTAGGGAGAATGTTGGAAACTAAAGAAGTGGAAATTAGAAGTGGATTTTCATCACCCTCTCTACGTGGCTGGTTCTCATCCCTATTCCTGTTTTTTTTGCCTCTTCCCCATCAAGGAAATTCGTCTCCAGGCAATCTGGGTTTATATCTCTCCAGGATATTACCTCAAGATAAGAATCAAAGCTCTGATCTGAGGGAATGATTTCATCTCTAATCTTTCCCCATTAGAAGAGCTCCAAGGTTAACAGAAATTAGTAAACATGTTTGAATTCTGCACTGAATTTCACTTTGCAGCGTGCTCTGTTGGACATTATTTATACTTCAGGGAGTGCTTTCAGGCAGTATCCCAGCAACAAATAGAAGGAAAAAATGCAAGGCACATTGCAGATTTGGCTGAATAAATAACATAAATACAGAAACATTGCTAGTTAGATGCTAAAGACATGAGACGAGAACATTCTCTTCTGCATACGCATTTTTTGTGGAAAGACTTCTTTTGAATTACAGACTCATGACTAGGTTTTGAAATTCATCCACAGCTAAGCTCACCCCTGAGAGAAGTCATAATTTTAAAATATATATATTGCCAATATTGGCATGTAGTTTCTATAAAGAAGAAATCCTTTCCATAAAGATTATTCAGCAAATTATCTAAAAACAATCTCAATGAAGGGTCTCATGGTTTCTTTGTATTAAATATCCCTAAAACATTGACTCGAACAGCAAAGAACATTTGCAGTCTTTTCAGTCTTCATGTTTCCCATGAAGGGCCACCTCTGGTCAGGTTCCCAGGTGGTGTAGGGCAGCATGGCCTCAGGGAAGTCAGGGGAGAATCCAGTTTATACCAGGTAACAATCTGGCTGGGAGGTGTCCTCTAAATTGTCAACTTCAGCATATTATATTCCAAGCTTAAGACAGTGCCTGGCTCAGCTCTCACTGACTCCATGGAGGAGTGTCTCCCAGGGAGCATTGTTCCTTTCCCAGAGCAGCTGCTGCAGCCAGAGCTCTTTACCCTCCCTTCACAACTCCTGCCCTGCTGATCCTGAACACTGCCTACCACTCAGCTCAGTGTTTTGGGGTAGCCAAAAGCACATCCCCTGGTGCTCTTACTCTTCACTGATGCCATGGGAATGAATGAATGAGGAAAACTGGAGTAGGCAGGAGAGCAGTGTGCTATGCTGCTCTGGGAATGAAGGCATAGCTCCCACCTAAAATCACTGTGAGTAAGGAAGCTCACTCTGGAAGTCACTGCAGTGGCACAGTATTGAAATGCCCAGGTATGACCACGCAGATTGACCTGCTGCAGGATTATCCCCGTGCACATTTCACGGGTAATATCCCAAAGGCAAATACACCTATGCACACAGAGTCAGCACACGTACATCAGCTTTCCATTGGCTTCCTCTGGGTACAAATGGCTTTTTATATCTAAGCTTAACTAGAGCACAGAATTCTCTTGTACCTCATTTTGTTAAATTACTGCATTGCTGTCCAAGCACAGAGTCCTTTGTGCATAACGACTGATGCATGCCTGCAGCTCTCCTTAAGGATATAGGAGAAGCAGATATGTACCTGTATTCCAGCCCAGGAGCTTAATGCACAGGAATTCAAAGATCCGAGGATCAATCAACACAGGCTCATGCTGGCAAGATGCTGGGCTCTCCTATATACGTGTCCAACTTAGTGCTTAGTCCTGAAAGGATTTCAGTGGAGACGTAAAATGACGGCAGCACTCAGACTTTCCAGAGTGGGGCTGCCAGAACTGCTCCTATCCTGCTCCGTCCCCAAAGAAACAAAAAGCTTATTTTTCCAGCCCCAGCTCATCTTGCCTGAACAATGCGCGCCAGATTACAGTCATTCACCAGGATGCAACCACTGTCATGCACCACTTGGTTACTAAGTACTCATAAATCCTGTCCATGGAGCAGACAAGCACACGCAGTTCAGACAATTCCTAAGGTACATTCAGCAGGACTTTTCAGCAGCTTGGCTCTCTACTCAAGAGGCTACACTGAACCAGGGATCTACAGACTACCAAGAACCTGATTTACACCTCCCCGTAGTTTGCAACATGACTTCTTGGATTCCAGAGAGAGAGAGGACAAACCCCCAAACCATGCCCAACTGAAACCAAAAATCAAGTTGTTACAGCAGCAAGATACAAATGACCTGTGCACCAAGCTACATCTTCGATCATCGAATACACTGTTTGCTTCTACTTGCAAGTTATTCATGTGTCACAGACATACTGGCTCTTCTTTTTGGGTCAGTCTAGTGATAATCTTTAAAAATAAACCCACTAAGAGCAAAGTATTATTTATCATCTGGTTTTTGCTATCTGCTTTAGAGACAGTTCTCCATGGCAACTTTGAAAGCCAATGCATTAATGCACAGTGACAGATGGGCTGAGCTTTTCCTTGCTCTCTGATAAGAAGACAGTGTGCATCAGGAGTCCCAGCCAGCATCACAGGTGACATGTGGCAGTACAGCAGCCTCTCCGCTGCCCTGCTCCTTCCCTTCACACCTGCGTGACACACAACACACCAAATGACACTGCTGCTCCTAACACCCGCCCCTGCAGATTCTGGGAAGGCTAGAAACGACAGAAAAAATTGTTCCAGAAGTAAAATCCAGAAGGAAAGCAGAGGGTGAGGTCAACATTTGGAAAAGCTTTTGTTGAAATAATTCCATCAACTTTTATCTGAGCAAAACAAGATTTTTCAAAATAAGCCCTTTCATGCTCATCTGGATACGCCTGCATTATGCCTGTAGCTCTAAACAAACCCATGGGCTGATAAACAGCTCTACCATACCAGTGCACAGCAGATTTCACTGCTCTAAGGCTTTTATTTCTGTTTAGTCTCAAATGATTCCTTCACATGCCCTTTCAAGTTGATTAACGAGCATCACTACAATGCTGAGCACTCCTTCCTTACCACTTGCTGCCATTAAAATTAGTGACTGATTTTTAAGTCCTGGATAGCTCAGGTGCAGGACACTCAGGAAACACCCTGCAAAAGCTTATTCTCAGTATGCTCTTGCAAAGCCAAGAATAAATCCAAAGTTTATTCTCTTAAGCTCTAAATCATGGTAATTTGCCCTTTCATATCGGTTTGAGACATTCTGTATGATCCGAGTGAAACAGAAATTTGCTATGAGAGAGATGCTCAACAGCAGGGCCAGGCAGGTGTGTGATCCTTGGAGAGTACTAGAAGCAGAATCTTCCTTTTCACTTCTTTGTGGGTTTGTTCTGCTGACGTTTTGCACTGGTGCTGGGGGGGGAATGGCTCAAGTATCAGGGCCACAGGGGGCTAATTAGCCTCACATAAGGTACCTAGAACTTTCCCACTGGAAGTTTTCTCTTATTTTTTTTAACCTTATGAAAGGGCTATTCCATATACGCTATATGGCTATATTAGAAAAAAAAAAATTTCAATAGTGTAACTTCAGGAACAATTTCAATGTTTTTTCCCCCTCTTGCTGCAAGGAGAATTTAAGTTACTGGCATGAATGACAAGCCTATTTTGGGCAACTAAGGAAAGCTGCATGACAAATGTAGCCTCCTGGCTTGCCCTTTAAGGCTCATGAACACCATGTTGTTCAACACCAGTGAGTGCCCCGACCTACACACAACACAGCCACTTGGGTGAAACTGGAAAAGGAATGCACTCCTGCCCACACTAGGAAACTCCTCTCATTTCATAAGCTTTGAAACTGGTTTTAATTCAAGGGCCAGAGAGCTGTGTGACAGACCTTCTGGTCACTTGGATGAACCCAGAGGATAAAAGGGCAAAATACAAATGAGCAGAAAAGCGAGTAACTGTAGCCAAGTTTAATATTGAATTAGCTAACTGAAGAAATGGAAAGTTTTGGAGGTGACAACACTCACACTACCTGAAAACAGCACCTGAGCTGACAAGCATGGCACACCTGAACCTCACAGCCCAAAGGTTGAGTGTGAAAAATTCTGCAGAACAAGTGAACTGTTTCCTAAGGTTTTTGCAAGAGCTTCAGGCACCAAGGAGCTGCACAACAAATCCTGTTAGCTAATGGTCCTAGATAGACGAAATCCAACCCTTGAGGATTTGTGAATGAAGAATCTTGCACAAACGTGATATCTTTTTGGCTCCTACAGAGCAGGTAGAATTACCTGGTCTTCCAGCAAGACCTTCCAAAGAACCACAGAGAACAAGGACAGGTGAAAGATGATTTCCTACAGTGGGATACTTTACTTGGTGAAGAAGGGATCAGTTACCTTCTTCTCATATCAGTTGCAGAGTGAGTTAGTTCAACATGAATAGCAACCAATCTGGTTTGCATATCCCTCCAAACCTGGATTCTGATTGAAAGCTGAGTTCCCAGATGATTTCTTGGTTTTAAACCAAAACAACCCTTTGCATTCTGGTTTTCATGGTACACAGACCACTTTAATAATATTGATTATCAGATGCTGTACTAACAACACTGGTTTTCTACTATTGTTATATCATAACTGCTTTATCTGAACTTTCCTTCAGGACATTGTTCCGACCACAGATTATTCTGACCACCACCTCCTGCCTTTGCTGTTTAAATACTTCAACATCCTGATGGAATGAAGGGCCATCAGGATTCTTCCTACAGTAGAGTATCAGACTCTGGCTACAAACCTCACTTTTTATTTCCTCACTCTTTACCTTACTTTACCTTAAAGCAAGTAAGTTTCACTTCAATTACAGTAAAGTAGAATTAACACAAGATGGAAGCTCCACCAAAGAGGCACTTCACAACTTGTGAAAGAGTATGGGAAGAAGATGCCTGCACCCACAGAGAGTACAGAGCCATAAGCCAGGCAGTGTAACATGCCCACGGCTGTTCTGCTTTGGAATACAGCAGCTTGCATCTTGGTGATGAAATTTAAGGAACCAGTGCCTGGTGTGTTAATTTGAAACCTTTCATACTAGGACAAGGGGATAATGATGCAAGAGCACTTCATAGACTGCAAGATGTTGACAGTCTTTCGTTACATCTTGTCACTGACATACTGCAGGGGGACAGCCACAGGCAGTCTTGAGATGCAACCCATCCACGACCTCCGGAGAGAGTAATGTTGTCATCGGAAGATGCCCAGTCTTGGATATGTGGGAAGGTGCTTGTGCCCACAAAGAGCCAGCGCTCACCCAAGTCAGGCTGGAGTGTTGCTCAGTAAATCCAGACCCCAAAGGTGGCACACAACTACTTCTGCTTCAGAGAGCAGTGAAGTTCACCCAGACGAAAGTGATGGTGCAACAGCCAGTCAGAGGCAGGGGTTGCAGGGCCCAGAAAGACCTCCTGACGTCCCCCAGCTGAGCGTGTGCGCACTAGGCTTTCACCCAGTGGTCATTGTGCCCAGTCCTGTGACACGCAGCTGAACCAGAGAGCACCTTTCCAGAAGGGCCTGTCTCCACTGAAAGAGGACAGTGACTCAGATTATTGCCAGCCCAGCTCCAGGCTGCAGCTGTTAAAAACCTGCCAGTGCCTTTCTGGGAAAATGCAAGGGAAGATTACCCACCAGACAGCATATCTGAAAACATATGTTGAACAGTGCCAGGAGTGCCACATCTCAGCCTTTAACCATAACCTTGGATTGGAAATACAAACCTCTCCTCACTCCTTTCTCCCTGCACCATGGTTAAGCTTTCAAGCAAAGCTGCAGCAATGCAGGATGCTAAGCCAAGTTTTGGCAGCACACAGCATTCTCAGAAACAACTGTAGACAATTACAGGTATGGAAATGTATCAAATTAAAATAACTATGAGTAATGCTTATTCAGAAGAAAAATAAATACACCATACTGTGGGAAAACATTTAAATATCAGAATTGAATCTTCAGCAAAATTATTTGCTTTGACATTGGTATGTGTTTTAGGCTAGCTAAATAATTCAAGTACTTTCCTTACATTACTTCTCTTGAAATAAGAGTTTCATGTTTATTATTCATTACTCAGATGGAGAGCTCTGCTTGCTCTAAAAGTAAGTGGAACAAGCAGCTGCAGTAAAGTGAGATCTGGGAACCAAACACGGCTCATGAGCTTTGTACTAAAAGCATTTCCCACCCAAGGAACAGGATACAACCTACAACCACTAACGTGGCAGGAGCAAAACACAGTTTCTCACTCAAACAAGAGTAACCCACCAAAATAAAGCAACCCAAGCTGAGATTCATTTTGTCTACCACCACAGGTACCAGCAAGCTGTTTCTGACCCCACTCAGCACAGCCCTGCCCAGGTAAGGCATTTTCCCTGTCATTCCAAATGCACACTGTGATGGGAACTGCTGTAATTAAAGGCTGCAAAATTTAATACACGTCCCCTCTCTGTGAGCAGATACATTAAGTCAATAACGTTACAATCCCCTGGAAGAGTTATGTGATCTGCTCCCTGCCCACCTGCATGAACTACTTCATTTCCCTGTTGCTGAGCTCCACATCTGATCCTGGCCTGTGCCTGACACATAAAGGTGTTTGGCATCTAATGCATCCCCACAGCCAGAGAGGAGAACAAAAAGGGCACGCTACACTTGGGACCCAGCCCCATTGGAATCACAAATGGAGCAGGTGATACCTTTGTCTCAGTGCAGCTGATTTAATAAACCTGTCTCAACACCTTATGAAGTGTCGGGTTTAAAACCATCCCTGGAGCTCAGATTTCACCAGCAGAATGCTCTGCATAGTTTTGAGCTGTTTTCTATGCCTGTCCTACACTGCCAAGGCATTTTGTTCAGAGGTCAGAAATGTGGGCATGTTACCATAAAAGTCAGGAAATCATTTACAGAATGCATAAAAATTGCTTTGCGGGGCAGTGACTCAGAGCTGAGAGGACATGACATAATCTCTTTGCTCTATAAACAAGTATGGTTAATGTATAGCCTTTAATATGCAATAACCAAACGCAAACTCGTTTCAAATGAGAAAAGATCCAAAATCCAGTTTCACTTCTCTGCTGATGACAGTGGAATTCAGCAGAAGACATCAAGTATTTCAGAAGGAATGTACAGTCCTATCATTCATTACTACATGACAACTACCTCCACCTACCACATTCCTCCTTTCCGGGACTAGTGAGATGTTTTGCACACTTCCAAATGGAGGTATTTTGAACTAGAGCTTTGTAACCCATCTTTTCTTTTTTTTCCCAAATCCAAGGTCAGTGCTTACCAGCCAGTGCCTTGATGCGGGAGCGCTCAAACAGCCGAGCAGAACTGTTCTCATTGTCCCAGTCGTCGACATCCCAGCGGTTGTTGACATCGCTGTACTGCTGTTGGATTTCAATGTTGTCGTAATCTGTCGCTACCGTTGTCGTCATCCTGAGTCTTCTCCTTAGCCTCTCCTCACCATCAGATTCTTCCTAAAACCCTCTATCAAAGAAGAACACATAAAAATAATCGTTTAGATGGTACACACGTATTGGAAGAAAGTCATAAAGGTCAAGCTCAGGAGTTTTGGTTCTGAAAAGCAGAGACTTTTACTTGAAGACAAGCTCAAGAACAGGTGAGATACCAATGACTCCTTCAGAGAACAAATATTCTCAAAAAAATTAAGTGCTTTGCCAAAGCTAGAAGCTTTGCATGCACACACCCAGAATTGTCATGTTCAGCTCCACAAAGTAGAACATGGATGGAATAGTGCAGCAAAATACTTCCACAATTGTCATTTTCAAAAGCAGACCATTGGCTTCAGAGATCTGTGAGTATTGGCTAAAGCATATGGATCTGTGGATAACTCGGCTAAGAAAAACCTCAAGCACAAAGATGACCTCAATACCTTTACAAAATAGTGCAAATACTGATGGAAAAAGAATACAGATTCTCCAAAAGCCACATAAGCATTGGACAAGCAAAAGCCTTTTAATATGTATCTGAAGAAATATTTCTGTCTCCACATGCAAATACTGACTTTGTGACTGGTCCTGGCAATTTATTTATGAACTAATCCAGATAAAACCAACTAAATGATGCATTACTTTGAACTCTCCACAGGAACAACATGGCGCCCACCAATGCAACCCGTCGGGTGAGGTTCTCCCCTTTCAGGGTACTGTTTGCATATTTGTTCTGCTTTCTGATTACGATTGCCATGCATTTATCAGTACTAGGTATAAGAGAGTCAGACACCTCTGGAGGAGGAGGAGGGAGGTTACACACAGCTGTGAGCCCAGTGGAAACAGTGTTGAGCATCCCCTTCACCAGCCAGTGCTCAGAGAGACCCTGAGGAGAACAGGGTGCTCCTCACAAACACAGAAACACGCAGTTCACCTTTGCAAAACGCAATGATTACCAGAAATGCAGTTAAATATATGGGCAAGGGGGAGCCATGAGGCCGCCCTTTACCGGGGCGGGACGCGCGCTCCCCTCATGGCGCCGCGCCCGGGGGCCTCTCTTGTCTTTTCTCTCTTTTATTTCACATTCTTATTTAAAAAAAAAACAACTTAAAAAATAACAATAAATAATATATTAAAAAAAGAACAGTGACACAACCGCCCTCCCAGGCAGCCCGGGGCGCAGGNCCCACGGCAGGTCCGTCCCGTGTTTCCGCGCGTACAAATCCCGGTGTCTGGCGCAGAAATGGGGACGGAGCCGCGCTGGGGCGGCTGTTACATAAGGAGCTGTTACCGAAGGCTGAGTGCGAGTGTTCAACCTTCACAAAAAGTGGGAAGGAATCGCTTTAGTCATGGGAAGCTGCCAACAGAGCGAGGGAACGCGAGGAGAACTGGCTCTGGGGAAGGTCGTGGGGACGATGCTCCCGCGGCGCGTCCCGCAGGAGCTGGGGGTGGATCAGCCGCTCCGGCCGGATCCTGCCTCTAGGAACAAACAAAAGCATGGAGCAAAGACGGGGAAAAGGATTAAATCCACTCGCCCCGTTTCTGCACAGCACTCACCAGCTGATCCTCGCTGAGCATCAGGCCCAGACCAAAACCTCCCATTGATCCCTGTGCACAGGCTGAAATCAGGGTTAATTCCAATTAAATCCACGGAGCAGTCAGGGTATAAACAACGAGTGGGAACAGGCTGGTCGATGGCATCATTTTCCTTCTTTTCTATATCCACCAGTTTTCAAGAAGAGAAGATGTGCCACTGGAAAAGCTGCAGCTTCAACCATAAAAATCAGTGACCCCAAAATCGAGATGCAGTGACATGTAATTTAATATAGATGGAACAAGCCATAGGATTTAATTTATTTCTGTGTCACTGCTGTTTAGAAACACACACTACTCGATCCAAAATAAATTCAACTCTAACTTGTGCTTTATAACTTCTCCTACCCTGAGCATCACACAAGCAAAATCTATCCCAGATAAAGCTAAATTGAGCATGAAATGGCCTGTTATCCCACACCTATAGGGCTGGAAAACCTGCATCCTTGTTCTGATTCTAATAAAAGCAGCGCCTCGCTCCCTGACATCAGGCTCCCTTTTCTGGGATGTGGCTCCCCGCCACAGGGACAGCGGAGCGGGGGAGCAGGAAAACGCTGCAGGGATAAAAATAAGCACCTTGCAGCAAAGCGAGGTGAGGAGAACACAATGGAATCCCGATTCCAGAGACAGACACAGCTACAGAGAGTGCAGCCACTGCCTTCAGCCCCTGCTGAAAAACAGCTTTTCTTGAGTCTGCTGCAGCTCTGATCCAGCACAACCCACTGGTGCCTCCGGGAAGAGGGAGGGAAGATAAACACGAGCCCCGGCAGAAACCTGCAGGCTCCTGACTGCAGGGATGGAGATCCTGCAGCTGGGACGAGCTACAGCAGCACATCTTGTGTCTGTGTTAAGGGTGTTCCAGTCTGACATGAAAAACACCAGCAACTGCCCAGGGAGTAACAGAGAAAAACGGTTCGGAATTTTCCCGGAGCCCTTAATGTAGCCGAGTTCACTGCTAATGACCTTGAATGTAATCCACCTGTGAAATCAGCCCTGCACTTGAAGGACCATGCAGAAAACCCTGTGTGTGTATGTGTGTAGCACACATAGACATGTAACACACATATGTTTACTGATTTAGTTTAAGCCTCTGCATGATGCACCCACCAATATCCACAGAGAGATCACCATGGAGCACAGGGACAGAGGGAAGCCCATTTTCCAGCAGGAACAACCTTTGTCACTTAAAAAACCTGGCCTGGCTTTAAGCTGAGATACCTCTCTAATAAAGGAATTATGTTCTCCACAAAGAGCCAGAGGTAACAGGAATTTCAGCTGCCAACATCCCAAGCAGCATCCTGCAAGCCAACCCACTCTCAGGACTGGATAAACACGCTGGGAACAAGGCATTTCAGAAATGGCAGATCACAGTTCCTTTACTACTCACGATTCATACTCACTCTAGGATGTCATATAGCACTAAACCAGAGAACGCAGGCACTGGGCTTTCTCAGTTAATCCACACCCTCTTAAAATCACTGGCCAGTGCTGCGTGCACCTGGCTTGGAGATGTTAGCAGGCAGACCCAGGGATAAGCAGGCACGGGGGTGAACAAATAAATAGCACAGAACTGCTCCAGGCTATACATCCGTGGGGCCACCACAATCAGTCAAGAAAAATCTGTAAGTTCCTGAACTTCTTTCTCATTGATAAAATAAAACTGTTGCCTTCTGCCATGGGTACCATGCTAGATGATCTCATGAGACAAAAGAGATCAAACATTTCATTTCAAAGCATTCCTTAAAACCTATTGCATAATCTGAGGGTGGGGGGTTGGCATTATCTTCAAAAAGAAGAAATGGCTCAAAGAAAAAAATCAGCTACCAGGAAGAGCATTTTCTCAGACAGTTTCCAAAGGCCACATCCAGGGGTCAGACCTTTTGTATTTACTTTCATAAATAGATCAGATTCTGCTCTTTTCTTTTCTTAGATAATAGAAAACAAACAGTTTTATTCGGCCCATCTGAAGAATTAATTAATTTTTTAAAAATTCATTGGCTACTCTTAAATGCAATCATGTAATCCACTAAACAGGCTATGACTATAATCCCTGAAATTCTGCCATAACCACACATCTGGAATTACTTCCTAATAGTTACATTTATCTTTAAAGTAAACAATGTTTTTTCAAGAGTTACTATTCTTCCAGGAAATATGCTAAGCTGTAGTTAGATTCATGTTACTCTAACTAAGGATTGTCAAGAGGTTTTTATGGTGCTGTGATTGAAGAAAATATAGTTTGAACAGCAATCCCCAAATGGTCTCATGGCTTATGGAAATAGTTCCCTGGCTAACACATAGTCCAACCTATTGCAGCTTTCCTGGCATTAAAGATAAATAGTAAATTCATTTCTAACTCCCACTGATTGTGTGACAGGATTGAAAAGGGGACACAGACTCTCCCATCTCCAGATCACTAGGGCACATGGGTCTGGTGACAAGCACGGACACAACCACTGTGACAAAGAGAATGGTGTCCTGATCTCACAGATCAGATACGTACCTCCAAGAAACCAAAATTACACAGTGCCTCTTTTCTGGTAGCCCTCTGAAACCAAGGCTGGATGAGCACAGAAAGCAATTCCATTACCCTCTTTGCAGGATACTTTCCCTCCCAGTCGGTCCTTCTCCCCTACTGATGCCTCAGACCATCTCACCAGCCCAGCTCTCCACTTCAGAGCAGTGATTATTACTAATAAGAGGGAAATTCAAATAAAATGTAACCAAACTTCGCATTTATTCTGAGCAGCACTCAGCTCCCTCCTAACAGCAGCACAACAGACATTTAAAAATTTTAAAAATGTCATTTTAAGCCCACATTTAAACTGGAGAAGGGAAGTTCCTCTGAACTCTCAGGGTCCACCCACATCTTGTCACCCCAGCAGGGTGAGATTCTCACCCTAAGCTTCCACACAGAGGAAAGCGGCCTGGTCAGAGTTAATAGGGGCACCTTTGGAGAGGCTCAGGGCTGGATGACAAATGAACATACACATCAAACATCCCCACAGGTCAAACTATGCAAGTATTTACAAAACACTGTGTAGAAACTCTAGAGAAGTACAGAACCCTTGGATTGAGAAACTGAAATCCTGAGCACAAAGCTTAGAAAGACCAGAAAATGCATGTCCCAATTCCAGCCATTTCTCTGCCTGAAGCCCATGGAGGTGTTTCCAGGCTCTCTCCCAGCTCAGCCCCTGTGTTGCTGAACTGCAGCACATTTCCAGGGACAGGAGTTCCCCTGTCCTGACAGGGCAGACAGGGTAGCACACTCACTTATGTTCTGGCTTGTTGTTTCAGCTGCTAAACCAATCCTAAAATAATAAAGGCAGTAACTCAGCAAGGCTGTAACTCCCTTGATCTCCAATATCTCCTCTCCCCCTCTCCAAATCCCATCTTTCCTTCCACAAACAGAACCATACTGTTTCTGCATTTTCCAGCCCAAGAGTGCTCTTTGCTTCCCAAGCCAATCCACTTTGTGGTGCTGACTCCACTGGCTGTCCATGCTCCAGGATGTGGAGCCCAACAGCCCAAAGCACCCTGAAAGGTCACAGCAAAGGGGGGACAGGCTGTGCTACCAAATGCCACAATCAGCGTGTGGGGCACTTCAGGAATGCACAAACAAGGCAAGACTGAAGCCTCTTTATTCCCAATACACGCTGGAAAAGCGTGCAAAGGTCACTAAAATCAAGCAGCCCGTCCTTCAAGAGGGGGGTCTGCTTCCCACATCTCAGATAACCCATCACTCCAAAGACCAGGCAGTTAAGAGTGGACTCCAGGCTCTTGTTTTCCTTCTGAGGCCCCCAGGATATCATGCTGTAGCTGGGAGATGGGTACATAATTAAATAAGCACTGAAGCAACTTCAGAAAGTGTTTGTGCTGCTCCCTGAAAACAGCCTCCCTGTACTGGAGCCCCCAGTGCTGTCAGCAGGGGTGACCGGCGCACACCCAGCACCACATGCCCCACACGGGACAAGGATTCCAACAACCAAGCACAGCCAAGGGCACCAAGGGCACAGAGAAACCCAAAATGACTGAAAACAGGTTATTTTAAAACATAAATCTCTGTTTCAAACCTTCCAGTTCCAGCACAGACCATTAAAACCTTCTGGTCTGACTCTCTCTACACCTGGGGCAACAAAGTTTCACTCAGTTTTTTCATACGTCACCCAGAAGATCTGGACTCCAACATTTTATCCTGAAGTCACCAGAATAATTTAATTGGTACATGTGGTCCAAATTTGCCCTCTGTAATCTGAGGTAGCTCTGTCCAGCTGAGGATACAACCCAAGATGTGCCAACATTATTTGAAGAGCCTCCTTAAAACACCAAGAGGGTAGGAGGAGGCTTCATATGGATTTCATCCAAGGTCAGACACATTACAGGAGTTGGGGGGTGGGATTCTCTAGGCCTCTGTATTTCCCTGTGGAACATCCTAGAATAGATACTGCTTCTGAACCATCCTCTTAAAGAAGGCCACGCCCCACCAACAACTATATACAAACAATGAACAGACTAAACCAGAAAAAATCTGGACAATTTAAGTTGAAAGTGGCTGTTTTTGGAAAAAAGTTAATAAAGAGGAGTACAGAGACGAAGCAGAACTGAACTTACCACACACAACACTTCAGGGTGGAGCAATCACCAAATTCCTTCTGGGACTACCCTTCCTTTTCCCCTCATCACTTGAAGAATGTAAAATACATTTTGCCAAGTTGCTGAGGGGAGGGCTCTGTTTCAGCCATCAGCAGCTCCTAGGATCCAGCAGGGCCTGGAGTTACACACAGAGCATGAACACCCACAAGGGCTGTGAGAATAAAACTCCACATACTGGGCCCAGCTCAAAGAATGCTCAAAGATCTAAACTCTTTATTTAGTTTTCTAAGAAAAACAAAGAGTACTCAACCTCTTTCGTCATGTATTCGTCGTTTTCCCTAAACAAGCACTGCTGGGCAAGGTCAGTAGTATTTAAGCAGTAAGAGCTTGGTTCAACTCCAATAAGTACATCATGAGATAGTCCATGGCTGCTCCAGTGAGATCCATGAATTAAATACAGCTTTATTCCAACGCACAAACCACCTTTGTATCCAACACAGCCAAAAGAGATCTAACTCGGGACCCAAAAAATCTTATGAACCATCAGCTGGGCATTTTCTAAACCTGCCATCCTCTTTTCTGCTTCTAAGTCAGTAAAGAAATCCCCATAGATTTAAATTCATGCTGCTCTTGGTCATTTGCTTTTAAAAAACACTTTCACCATCCTCTTAGTCTTTCCTGTGTTAGTGCAAGACAGACCCTGAAATTATTAGGATATCTGGGAATGTCCTGCCATGCATATGGCTTAGCTGGAAAAAAACTGGGGGACCAGCTCAGCTCAGCAGTTTCTCTCTCCAACTTCATTCTTGCATTATTTGTAACTTCTACATTCCAATTATTAGATTTTCCACCCATTTTCAGAAAGAGCTGCATTTTTGAGTAGAGTAACCCATCCGGAAGGTGCCTTTTCCAAAGCCTAGGCCAAGGGAGGATGTTCCCATGGAGGAAAATTCAAGTGCCAGTTCATGAGTTTTAATTGAATCTGCTCTTCAGACTTCGCAGCACTTGTTCTGTTGCAAACGCAGCTGGTCACTTTGAAAAGTAAGGAATGAGCAGCAAACCAGGGATTATGTTCTGCTCAGGTCTGGAGTAACACCCTGAATGTTGTGAGGGCTTTACAAGACAGCCAATATGTGCTGGTGCACCTGTGTGCCCTGATCTGTGGGGTCAGCAGCTGGAAAGCCACTCCTTTTTCTGGGGAATATGACTGTCAACAGGCCAAGAACCCTTCAGCTCTTACAGCCTATGCACTTATTTTACTATAAATTCTTTGACAGGAAATTTTGACCATAGAATTACCTGAACTTTTTGATAAATAAAAGAAAGTAATAGCAAAAACGTTCTGATGGTGTTAAATTAATATAAAGTGATTAAAAATCTGAGTAGGATTAACAATATATTGTCTGTATACACCACAAAGGGTGTTCTGGGTTGAACCCAAATGAAACCCGTAAGAGGAAATGAACTTCAGCTGGAATCAAAAAGGCTCCAAGTCAGCTGAGACTCTTCTGGAACTACAGGAAAGACTTTTCTGACGTAGGCTCTCACTCAAGATAACCTTTACTCTGATCCACCCCTCAGCTTTAGCAGGACTCAGCCATTTCACAGCTACTATGGAGGAGTCCAGGACCTTGTTTTATCAAACCACCTTGTAAAGTTGTTAGAAGACTCTGCATTTCACCCTTCACCATCCTGATCATGGAGCAAGGCAAAGGTCCACTTTCCAAACACCTCCAAGAAGTACTTGTGGATGGACTAGTGGAGGACACCAGGGACAACTTGTCTGGCAGGAAGGAAAACTGATGTATTCCACTATTTATCAACGCATTTCCGAAGAAACTACCCAAAAAAATTCATTCCACAGTCACTGAGCATTTAAAGGACAATATTTAGTATCACCCTGTTCTAGAAGTTATCTGTGGGCTGACCTTCACCAAAAGAATGTGAAAACACAGGGCAATTGTCTGCAGTGGTATTTACCTTTTTCTTCAGCAGAACAAAACAAAAAAGTCTTTTTTAGTATTTTTCAAGCGCTCACGCAGAGCAGAGTTCCAATAAAAACCAGGTGCCCTCGGAAAGGAGTTCCCCATTTTCTGGTCTCCACTCTCTCATGACCCAGCTTACAAGAAGCAGAGCTCTGAGCTTTGGGAACCCACTGTGTGTCGGGGAAGGGCTGAAAGTGGAGATGCTCCTGCTGCCTCCAGCCTGACAGACAGTTGGCTCTTCTTTGGCTGAGGCCACTGCTGTCAGTGTAGGAAAAGCTTCACATCCTGACTCTGGCCATGACCCTCACATGGCAGGAAGTCCCAGGCAACCTGAATGCCCTTGGTGACATCACTGTTTACTTGGGCAGCAAACTGGCAGTGCCAGGTGGCACCTGGCTGAGGGGCATCATGGAGACAGCGCCTTAGTTTGCAACCTACAAGGAAACTTTCCTCAGGAAAAAAGACAACTCGGACATCACTGGGTCACTCGAGAAATGCTGTGATTGTCTCTGTGTGACCACATAATTTATCAATATCAGTTTACAGCTGTTGTAGTAATTCAAATAAAGAGAGTTACAGCCAAGTTTCTGGGGTGGGAGAGGGGCCAGAGGTGCTGTGCCATGGCTCTGGGACTGCAGTTTCTGCCCCACTTCCCACTCCTAGCGAGGGAGTCTCACACAGAAACGATGGCCTGGATTACTTTTAGAAGGAGAGCACCCCTGAGTCTGCCCTTGCTACAGAGCTGATTCTGGGCACTGACACACTTCCATCCGGAGCACATTCCTACTCCTGCGGCCCGTCTCCGGAGCCGAGCTGCGATAGCTCTGACCTCCTTACAGGAGGAGGGCTGCCAAGTAAACAGGCCTGGCTTACAGCCAGCCAACTGCTGTCACCCTTGCCCTTCTATTTTCCCTCTCCACTTCCACACCCCACCCTTCTGAAAGGTCTCAGCCCAATCAATGGGCGTTCAACCTGCGGACGAGCGGAGTGAGCCAGAGCCTCCGCCCGTCTTCCCTTCCCGGCATCCCTGCGAGCTCCCGTTTCCTTCCCACGGAGAGCAGGCGGCGAAGCCCACCTGGGTCATGCCGCAGTGCTGAGCTGAGGCACAGCCAGAACAAGATGCAGCCGTGGGAGGCCGAGCACACTCACGGCTTGGCAATCCTGGAGTGTCTCTGAGGGAGAGGGCACAAAACCAGGGAGTAATGTCAAGCGATTTACGCCTAGGCGAGCCTCCTCCGTGTTGGACGGCCTTATGTAAGGGCAGGGAAAGGCTCCATCACTCCCAGCCAAGGAGGAGAAATTGAGGACGGGCTGTGCACAGGCACCTCCTCCCTGATGGGAGCCGCTGGTCGGGGGAGGCTGCCTGGTGACAACTTCCAGGGAGGAAGAATGAGACTGAGCTGCTTTGGCTCTGCCCCCAAACTGCAGAGCAGCGATGGGAAACCGCACCCAGGGAGACGCCCAAGGAGAAAAGGATGTTTTGTTGTGGAGGCTTTTGTTCTGGACTGTTTATTAGCGATACTTCGCAGCCAGGCAGGCAGAGCAGGGAAGCAATTTAAAGGGCCAGCCTGGAGGAAATAACCTGCTACGCAGTCGGCAGGTTTGGAATCAGCAAACAAACAAACAACAAAAACCACATTCTGGGGGAAGGAATGGGGAAGGATTTGCTGACACCCTCCATAAGGCAACAGAGCTGAAGCAACAGCTGGTTTCAGCAGCTCCAGCACCAAAGCAGGAGGGAGCAGCCCCGAGTCCAGACATGCAGAGACTCTCATTAAGAGGAGACACAAGACAGCACTAATTACCCCACAGCAATGCCGAGATGATCCACCTGCTCCCACACAGGTACTGGCTCCAGGTACCAGAGATTCCCGAGACCTCCCTCACTGAGCGAGCTCTGTCGTAGCCAGAGATGCTCAATCAGCTCCTGAGATCTGAACAAAGAGCTGGCCCAGTAAAGAAGAATTTCAAAAAGAACTCGGATTTGGACAGTGTGGTGGTCCCACAGGAGGCACATCAAAGCCTGCTCCAGAACAAGCACCTCCTTCAGATGCTGGAGCCCAAGTCACAGCCAGGATCATGCAAAGCTTTGTCTCTTGCACTGGAATATGTTATTAGGTACTATAAGGATTCTAACTGTTCTCTCTTGAATGAAAATAAACCCAGAATAACCAACAGAATGGGACAACTTTTGCTTTGGGGAGATGAAGACAGTACTTGACTGTGGGTGAGGGAATGCCAGCATTTCTCTGGTTTAGAGCTGGTTGGAAAGTGAACTGAGAAATGGAGCAGTTTGGTACTGAACACCTACTCAAAAACAGAGCTGTTAAGAATTGTCCTGCAAATCAGCACAGCCTGCAGCAGCAGCAATGCACATGCACATCTTCTGCTAGGCTAAACCAGAACATGGCTGAAAGCAGTCTGGAAAAGGATCCCTCCCCAGGAAGAGGGAAATGGCAGATGTCACACAAGTAAATCACCAAGTCACACAGTGTAAGCCACGATTCTATGAGGCCAACAAGATTCCTGATTCAAATAACCAAGCACAGCTTGAGCCACTGCTTCCCAAAAAGCAGGAAATGTGTCTCATCCTCCCCAGGGGACACACAACACACATCATCCACTTCTTGGCAGAGGAATCAAGAGCACCACATCCCAACTGGTCTCCTCTCCTCTAAACTAAACGTTTAATGGGTTAGTGGGCATTAACCAGAGGAACACAACAGGTAAAACTAAGCAGGCTGCCTGCATTTGCTCACATGGAAGTTTTAAATGGACACCAGCTGTTAATTCCTTTCTACATTCTTCACATTTTTTTGGCCAACTCCCAACAAGACTAACAGAAACCTTTCCCCTCCAAATTTCATCTGATGCATAGATAAAATAGTCAGGCAAGGAAAAGAAATCTATCTCATTATTGCCTTCATTTAAATGCATGCCTGTAGGTCCTCAGTGCATCCCTGCCCTTTGAGATGGGTTAAAGAGCCTTAATGCCATCTAAATTAAGTCAATTTGTTATTCAGAATATTTGTGAGCAAACAATTTGCATCCTGGAAGGAGAAAGCACATGGGCCAGAATGTAAAACCCTGGGAAATAAAATGACAGATGGGAAGAAAAAGCCCAAAAAAAGCTATGTCTTAAATAACCCAGGTCAGTATTTTGGTTCTTTGATGTTTCCACTATGGTTGAGTCTTTTTTTTTTTTTTTTAATAAATATTTTAGTGTACATCCTTGTGTGCTGATTCATGTAGATAAGAGGTATTTATCATTTTATATATGATAGAGTGATGACTCTTTCCAGGTTTTCCATGTCAGTTTGCTAATCCTTGGAGTGCTGTCTACTATCCCCAAGATGTTACTCCCAGTGAGTCCAGCAAGTCCAGCCAGAAAACAAACACAAACAGCCTGACCAGCCCGGATCAGCCTCAAGCTTGGACCTTGGCTACACAGCCAGCCAAAGGCCTTTTCCAGGAGCCAGGCCAGGAGAAGGGCTCCTCAATTCCCTGGCGCCACGAGAGGAGCCCAGAGCACGAAGTGCCGTCCTCTGAAGCTCGTGTTATCCACAGTTCTGGATTCTCCAAGTAAAACAGGCAAGTAAACACACCAATGACTCCTTCAAAGCACCCAACTGTTGTTACTGGCACTTGGATCCAAACAGCTCCTGTTCCACACGTAAACACAGCCCGGCTTGCACAGAACCCGCCCTGCGCACCCCGGGAAGGGGAACAGGTCCAAAGGGTCAAAAAGCTTTATGGTCCTTTGCATTGACTTCCCAGGGAAATTGTGTCAAGCATTGTCACACCAAAGGCTCCAACCCAACCCCTGGAACAAGAGGAACCACAAGGAAACACACTGGAGCTGTGTGATCACTCCAGGTGCACAGCCCAAAACCTGCCCACAGACTCCACCGTCGCAGCACCGAGGAAGAACCTGCATAAGGCAGTGATATGTAAAATATCTGATTCTTGTTCCATTCTGATCTGAGGTTTTTGTCTGGGAAATGGATCCTCAGCTGACACAGCCCCAGCCCAACAGCTGCATTGCTTTTCTACTTCCACAAACACTCGGAAAGTTTGCCAAAGCCCTGTTTGTGCTGGCAGACAGCCAGCACTTTATTATTATGTACTATTAGTTCATAGTGAGAAATGTGCACTACAGGAAAAAAAAAAAAGCCCCAAGAAGCTCAGTAATTGGGTACAGATGTTGAAGATTTATGGAGCTCTCCCCACTGGACAGAATCTTACAGACTGTTTCTATCACCTGTTTGCTTTTGGAGTTTTTAATAAGATAACTATGTGTGCTATCCTGGAAGAATATTCCAGAATTCTTCCTTCAAAAACCAATAACTTTTGATCTCCACTTGTCTCCTCTCAGTAACAATCACTCCTCAGAGTTCCATAAATGCCACTTGGTATTAATTTCATATTTAAATACGATCTTGTCTGTTGTTTTCATTACCCAGCAACTTTCAAATGCAATCAGACAATTTCATTCATACTTCATGGCCCAGAAAATAAACCTGACACATCATGCCAAGTCTCCAGCAGTTAGAATCCATGATTAAATCTCTCAGTATTCAAAATACCTGAAAATCTTCACGTTTTTTTCCTATTTTCTGGCAAACAACATCTGCTCAGCATTTTTGGGGACTGCTGCTTGCCCAGTGCACAGAGCCCAAACCTCACTCAGCTTAAGCTGCCTAAAAAATATCTCAGTTCCCATCCAGAATTCTGAACCTCGGTCCATTAAATTAATTCTGCAAAATATTTGAAATGTGCAAAGCTCTACAGCTGACAGCAAACACCATGAAAGTGAAAACACAAGGAAGTCACTGGCATTTTTCATAACTGACCTGTAATGGTTTAGCCATTTCAAATTACATCAGGAATGATTTCTTTCCACCAGCACAAAATGGCAAAACAAGGTGCATTTCACTTGGAAATTGTTTTCCCAAGCATTTACAAAGGAAGATAAATCACGAAAAAAGGTTGCATCTCTGCCAACTGGCATGTGGGACCACTGAGTTTCTGCTCTGACACCCATCAAAGGAGCACCCAGGCTCCCTCCCTCCTCATGCAAGGCACACCTCAATTTGGCTGGATAACCTGACATTGCCCTTCACCTTTCCCACAAGTCACAGCTGCTGATAAATTCTTCCTGAAAAATGATTTCATCCTTCCCGACAAGGTGGCTTAAACAGCACAGATCCTATAAAGGTCAGCACCTGGTTACAAAATTAGATACTCAGTTCTCATCTGAAAAACAGTTAATTTGGTAAATTTGGAGTGTTGGAAACAAATCTATGGAACTTACATTTTCCCCACAATCAACTTTATCGGTCACAATTGTACTTTTAGCTCAAAGAAAGTTTTAAAATGTTTTACTATTCCTGTTTACATGAGTTCATATGAGATGACTACAGCCCCTACACCGACTATGGGTAAAGAGACATTGAAGAGAGCACACGGGTGGGGTGTGCCCACCTCGCCTTACTGAAGGGAATTCAGATGGCAAAAAGCACCATTAGGAAAGGACAAGTAGAGAAGCAGAGAAAAGTAGAGAAAAGCTCCATTTCACACCATGTTTTGTCATGGCCACCAAGCCAATATCTGCCCCAAAAAGCAACTGCCCGTTCTCTCTGGTTTCTTGAGTCACCCTCCCTGCATTCAGGGCTTTCTATGGAAAGCCTGCACCTTTCCCTGAATTAAGAAGACTAACGTCTGGAATTATCTTGGGTTATGGAAATATACGAAATAATTCCCACACAGGAAGAAAGAGACGTCCTCCACTTGCCATGATCACTTGCCTTGGATCCTGAACAGATTGGGCCTTATGTCAATATTATGTTACTTCATGTACCTAAATGATTCTTTAATTTAAGAAGAATTAAAACATTACCTAGAGAGAAGAAGTACAACAGACATGATATGGTTATGAAAGAATGCTTGCAAACAAGTGGTAGAACCTTCTTTAGCTTTTACTTTTTAAAAGCTCAGATTCTCACAAATTTCAGATTTACACCTGCAGATTTACAGTAAAAAACAAAAAAACAAAAAAACAACCCAACAAAACCCAGAACAGCCCTGGAGCCATTTAGAAAGCGCTAATCCTGATCATTTTCCACCTAATGACTGTTTACTACACAGCCCTTTTAAATGCTTGGCAGCTCTCCAGACCTTCCTGCTTTTCCTTTCTCCCACGTCCCTCCTGACAGCCATCTTGGGCGAGGACAAACCTCCGGAGGAGAAAGCTCTCCGCCACCTTTTCAGCCTCAAAAAGCTCTGCTTCCTGGGGGAAATCCTGAGCCTTGTTTCACTTTCAAGGCAAAACCAAAATCTCCAAGCTTTCAAAGTACAGAAAAAGTAAAACCAACCAAAACACTTGGGTTTTTTCAAAGATTTCAAAACCAACACTGGTTTTAAATGAAGTGGGACCGGTTCTGTAATTCTCTGACCCCTACCAGGAACAGATTTGAGCTGACCCACCCCAACACTTGTTTCAAATGCCATTCACTGTCACTTGGCATTTCAAGCTGGAACAATTATTTGTGGTCGGATGCTCTCCCTGCTCCCGACCAGCTGTGCTTTGATCTCCCCCTCATGGATCTGGAGGAAGCCCAGCTCCCCTCCTTACCAAAAACGCAGCGTAACAGCTCCTTGGGGAAAGCGCAGCCCCACTGCAGCTCCCAGACCTCACACACGCCTGCGATGGGACCAGATGTCTCCTGGAGCCCTGACCACCATCCTCTCCGTGGCTTCCACCCCCGCGCCGGACTCCAGAACCCCCGGTGAAAGTGAGGAATGAGATGTAAAAGCACAATGGGACTTTTAGCTGAGAGCATCAGGTCAGCGCTGCGTCCCTTTATGATGGGAATTGGGATGAGGCAGGACCCCAACACTGAGATTTCAGTGAAGGTGGTGGCTGCTCCAGGAATAAAGCAAAAGCATAACCAATCCAATGTGCTACCACTAATATTTTACATGAAATCAGTCCAGCCCATATTCAAATCAGGTCACCAGCAATTAAAGCATCCTTATCTGGAATGGTAAACCCAGAGAATGCCTGGATCAGAACATTTCTCAAAGAGAATATATTAATGGGAGTGTTTGGAAATGCGTGATGCACTCGTAAGAGGCTTTAATATAAACCTCAGGATTACACTATGCCAGCTTTTCAATTATTATACTCTCCATGAAAAGCCAGGCACTGGCAGCAAGAGGTTAAAGCAGACCTTAGAGCATGGCTTTGCCCTTTCTCTTCCAGAGGATCCTTTTGGTTCCTACTCCTGCACCATGTGCAGCTGAACAGAAGCACTGAAGGTGGGATTTTAAATCAAACATTTCTATTAGTGATGCCATCAATGCCAACACAACACCCAAGGGGAAGCCTCATAACTTCACCAGGGACAGCAAAATCAGCCCCTGCAATTTCTAGAAAGATCTGCTTGGTTGACTCCATCTTAACACTCACCACACACCAACTCAGCCATTTTAATTCCTGAATGGCTGGCGTTTCCTTTCCCTTCACATGGCACTGCACAGCAGGCTCAACTGTCTGGAGACCAGGGATCTCTCCCTGTAAAGCACATGCAAGTGAAGGATGGAGACAAAAAAAAACCTGAGTGAAGCTGAGGGGAGGTGGTAAGCAGCAGAGCAAGGTAATGTGACGGAATAAATAAAAATGCAGAGTTTTTAGACTGTTCTTGTTCCAAACAGACATCTCAGGAAAAGCTCTGCACTCTGGTTCTCTCCAGAGGGTAATGATGAACGCAGGCTGTGTCTGTGCTGCTTTAACAGCTGCCCCAGAGAGAAATCTCCCGTTCCCAAGCCGTAGGAGTGAGCTGGCACCCACTGGAGCCTGGTGTGCAGACACTCAGAGGCAGGGCAGGAGCAGCAGAGTCGAGCCTTTTCCACCAAGACCTGGGAACCATGTGGACACACAGGTCCTGCTCCCCCCAAGCACCCCTCCTGCACACCCACCTGCCCTGGAGCCCCTCTGGGATCTCTGGACCCTGCAAATGTCCCTATTCTCCAAAACATGGCATCCCCTGTGCAGAAGAGGGAGTAAAACCCGAGTCACCACAACCCAAGCCATACATCCATGCCCCCAGCTCTGCTCCAACAGGAGCTTCCTTCTCTCCAACAGCAGCTCCCAGTGCAGCAACCTCTGTAATCCACAAGGACACAGGGCACTGCACCAGCTTTGGAAAAACATCAAAGGAAAAGGTTACCTGCAGATCACAGTTTATTTTTGTCCCACTGCAGTGCTGTTCCTTGCACTCACTCAGCACTTCCAACTCACACAGACTGGCACAACGGAGTAGAAAGGAAAGCAAGTCCTTTTCAATATTCCTTTCTCACATTCCACCATCCTAATGCAAGTTCCAGGCAAACAGAGCCTTCCCAGAGTAGCAGAGAACAATCAGAAAACAAGCTCTGGGCAACAGATGAACCTACAGGATCCACTTTGGTGCCTGAAGGACAATCCCTTCCCTCAGCTCTTCCACAGGAATTGCTGGAAAGGTTCTGGAGCTGTAAAATCCCTCTGGTCAACCATGACAAAAAGATATTTGTGCTGACTACCACATACTTGTTTACCAAATACATGACAAAAACTAGCGCCAAACAAATTTGCTACTTGAGCTAGAAACATGAAGAGAAAAGTATTCCCCTCACCAGAAATTTTAATCTACCCAGAACAGCCTGTGGAAGGACAGACCCAAACAAGCCATATTTGACACAGATAGATTAGACAGATGGTACAGTGTGGTATAAAGGGGATTTGTGCTTGCTTGACTTTGGCATGGCTGAATTACTTTTTAATTGCAGATACACAAGAGTTGTACTGGGTATTTTACAAAGATTTAATGCCTATTAAAACTTCATACCATTCAAAGTTACCATAGGTTCTGTACAACAACAGAGGGGCTTTTTGCAGCTCAGTTCTGCTGCACACTCTTCAGAGCCTATTGTGATGTATTTTGATATAAAGTGGGTAAAAGCAGCAAAATTACCAGTGCTACGCTATTACAGAAGCTTTGAGCTACCTGTAAATTTAGGGAAATTAGCTGAAAGATGAATAGAAACCCTGATTTAAAATAAAACCTCTGAATTCCTGAAGGCCACTGAAAATCTTAAAAATCACAAGGAATGCACCTTCCTCTGTATTCCTCTGCACCTTTTCCCAGTGGCTGCTATTGGATTCTTCCAGGATCCTGGTGAAGGACAAGATTTAAAGATGTTGTTGCAGGGAATACAAGGGGAGTGAAATTCAAAACTGGGGACCATTCAAGCCCGACTTAATGCCAGGAGCCCACACATATGGCAGGAGCAGTAACACTGAACACTGATTTAAACCAGGCCCTTTTCCCTAGAGCTTCTTATCCCTCAGGATCAGCATTTCTGGCACCTACTGACACCACCCCAGCCCCATCCAGCATTGGAATTCCACAGTCTGGAGCATGCTGAGACCGGGTGGGTTTGTTGTCCTGAGAGCTGTAGCACAGCAAGGCACCAGCTCTCCAAGCTGGCCAAACCCAGAACAAAGCAGGGTGTGGGTTCCAAGCAGGAGGGGGATCTGGAGAGCAGGAAATTACAGAGAGCCTCAGACATTCTGTGCAAAGCAAGAGCTGCCAGCTCCTGCCTCCCCTCCAAGACGGACCCAGCCAGGCACCAGGGCTGGCACTTCACAGGACAAAAATGACTCCTTACTCACAGCCTCCTCCCAGGCCAAAGCAGGCATCCATGACCTCATCTCCCACCGGCACAAGGGGAGGGCCTGGGCTCCTGTGTGGAAGTGTCAGTCAGGAGTAACCCAACCACAGACAAATTATCAGCTAAAATAGAACGGCCACTCTCAACTGTCTGACAGGAGAGTCAGGGTGTGCAGGAGAATAAATACACCAGCAAGGGGACAGACTGTGGGTTTGGGGAAATGGATACTCAGGTTTTCACCTTAACTCTCTGATGTTAAACCTTTCCATACCGATTTGTGACTCCGAGTGAGCATAAACAACACATTAATTAACCACTTCTA
This sequence comes from Tichodroma muraria, assembly GCA_013390105.1. NCBI lineage: Eukaryota > Metazoa > Chordata > Aves > Passeriformes > Sittidae > Tichodroma > Tichodroma muraria. Next base: position 55,283 of record WAAG01010921.1, on the reverse strand, counting down.
CTGAGGGGTTCAAATTTAGCCTCACCATCACTCCTTTTAGCAACAAACCTGGCAGAAAATATCAAAAGCAACATTTTACCCCCCAAAGTAACTACTTATGTAACTCTATAGGTCTCATTTGAGACAAAACAGCACTGAGATCCCAGCCCAGAGCCACTTCCTTACCTGCAGCAAAATGTTGGATGCTTCATTTTCACAGGTGTTGGACACCAACAACTCCCATCAAAATTAATTGGGTCTCCAATGCTCCAAGCCTGAGGCAAAACTCTGATCTCTCTCCTTTCATTATCCCAAACAGTCAGCTGTGTCTCTAGCACAGGGATTTCGGGATGCCTCACCCTGCCCAAGCTCTGGGAAGGCTCACAAGGTCAGCACACGGGAAACAGAGTCATAATCTGCTCTGCAAGTCCAGGGAATACCCACAAAAATTTCAACCAAGAAAAAAATCACACCTATCGGTACATTTAATTCAGTGTAAGTGAAACAGAAAAGTGGACACGCCACAAAACATCCAGGGAGAAGACCTAAGAGCAGCAGGTGGTTACAGGGCTATGCAGGAATTCTCTAGCCCCAGGAATGCTGCTATAGGGCTTTGTCTGGCCTTTATTTTTCCCCATTTAGGGCTTTTTCCCCAGATCATTTGAGCACACGTGAGCCCACACCCTACTCCCAGGAAGGCTCTCCCAGTCTGTGTCCTGGAAATTCTGGTCCCTACCTCAGCCCTCACTGCTTTACTCTGACAAATGAAGACATGGACAAATTTGCCTGCAGGTATCCATGCCAAGATTAGGAGAAAAGAGGTTCTGAATCAGCAAAATTAGGGCCATGCTTGACACTCCGCAGGAATTACAGCTTGGATTTGCCTGCTCCTCCAGCAGATTTTCTTTCATCAAGCCTAGCACAGCTCCCTCTCCTTCCTTCCACTTGGACCTGCTACTAAATTAATCAAGGATGGTTTATGAGCAAGTTGAGGACGAGGGATCTGCAATTCACCCCTCCTGAGAACAGCCAGCCTTAAGTCTGAACAACTTCTTTTTCTTTCCCTTCCAGAGCAACGCTCAGCATTCTTTTTGACATAATTTTCAATTTTGCTCACCTTTCCAAAGCTGGTCTGGATTTCGTCAATGAAAAATGAGAACTGAAGCCAAGGCCCCTTAACATATTCCAGATACTTTAACTTTCAGATCCTCCAAAAGTTATCTGAGAAAACCTGAGACATGGCTGCAGCAACCTGGGCACAGGCTGGCAGGTTCATGAGGACACTGTGATTTGAAAATGAAAATAACTGAATAAAACTGAAGGAGACAAAAGATGTGGGGATGCCAGACAGAAAGGTGAAGGTGATACCTGGCAGGAAGCATCAAGATCACTGCCACCAGTAGGCAGTGCCATCACAGCCATGGAAATGCACAACCTGCACACCCTGGACTATCCAGAGCTGACACCACTCACCCATCTGCTTCATCCATAACTCAAATGTAACAGAGGAGAATAAAAATTAACTTATTTGGGAGGCCTGATAGCTTCTGTTATCTCCTGTGAGCGTGCTCTGCCCAGGAAACAATGCCAGCATGCAGATTTTAATCCCTTCAGGATGTTACTGAATTAAAACAATGCACTTAACTGCTCACCCAAGCACCAGTATGGTGTGAGAAGTGCGTCAACATCTATGTATATAAAGTGGCTAATAGGACTCAGGTAAGACATTAGGGGGACACTGGTGGCCTGCAGGGCAGCTCCCTGCACAGCACACACGGACATTTCACCCCGTCAGCATTGCATTCCAAAGACAAGCCGCTCAATTCTCCCTGGATTGCTAAAGCAAGGGGAACTAAAACTCATTTCTGTGCAGATCTGAGCTAAGACAGCTGCCTTTGGTGTGATAACAGGCACAAGTACCACACCTGAGGGATCTGATACAAATCTAAGCCCAGGAATCCTGGCTCCACTTACAGCAAGCAACAGGTGACTCAGACAAGGGAAAAACCACTGGCTAACTGAGAGACCCTGACCAGCAGCCAGAGGCCCCTGCAAACCAGGACTGAATCCTGGTGTGTGACCAGCTGTGCCATGCCCTCTCCACAGCATGTTTTTTGGGTTTTTTTGGTGTTTCACCTGTGACTGAAATTTGTGGCCTTTTGGGTTTCCAAGATTTGGGCTTTGTGACCAGAACAGGGTGGGTGGGTGCCAGGAGAGGTAGGAGAACACACAGAGACCTTCCCTTTCTTGGAGCACCTCCTAAAGGAGGGAAGAGCTCCAAAGACAGCTGCCAGGGCACGGAGGGGGAGCATTAGGGCGCTGAAATGCTGTGATCCCAAAGTGATTCCAGACACAGCGACGACACGGAGATTTATCAAGCTTTTCCCTCACTGCCAGCCTTCTGGCAGCACATGTCCCCACAGCCAAAATGGCATTCCTGCTGGGGGAAATCCAGGACAAGCCTGTTAGGCTATGGATAATACTGTCAAAGACAAAAAGCATTCTGGTTTTGCCTTGTAGGTTCCACCTGTTCCGGGATTCTCTCCCAGGAAGACTCCAGCTGTGATGGATGATCATCAGAGGGGCTTCCAGCTGCACACAACTGCTTGAATCCAACTTAAGCTGATAAATGTTAGTGCTGGTCTCCTCCCGACAGAAAGGGAAAAAGGATCTCCTTTCCCTTGGAACTTCTAATGCAAAGAGAGCACTCCTGACTCACTCACCTGGACCAACGGATTATATGGTCAAATTAGATTTTCCTTCACCCTTATTTTTGGCTAAACAATGTTTGCTGAAAGCCTTCCTGGGCTTCATTTCCATGACAAAACGTGGGCACTGTTTGGTTCCTTCCTTGCCTCATAATATCATTAGGATGACTTTCAAGCCACATGATAAATCCTTTTTTTCCCCATTAAAACTACAATGGTCATTTCTGTTTGCTCGTCCTTTATTTCACCCTAGAGGAAATTCTCTTTTCCGATATGTCTTTTATTGATAGCAAATGGAAGGAAATTATCCTGCTGAAATGGTATTTTATTACTAAATTTTGCATTCGTTAATGCACAAAAGCATTGGAAGGGGGAGAAAAATAAACACCTGCCTTTCAATTTGTGCATTCTTGAAGCGTGTAGGCTGAGGATATCAGCACTTGGAGCACACACCCCAGTTTGTCAAGCCCTTGATCTTCCCACTGAGTTCAATCCTCGGGGTGCTCCCACCCTTGTAAGTGGCCTCCCAAAGGCAATTAGTGGCTTGCTGCAATTTGCAGTGCTCCTGCCACAGACACAGAGGGCTGTACCCACAGCCCTGAGAGAGAGGCAGGCCGGCCTCACACCCTCTGCCAGCTGCCCCCCAAATCCCTGTCTGAGAGCTATCGGGATCAAAGCCTTATTCTGTTGAAACTCTCAATGCAGTTTTCTACTTAAATCCTGGTTTTTGTTGTTGCTTTGCTTCCACACTTATTTTCTCCATTTCATTTTGGCTACTCTTCAGTTTCTTTTGATCCACTTCCTGCTCATTTCTCTCTCCCACCCACTTGTCCTCTGTGTTCAACAACAGCAGCAGCAGATGAGGGATGAAGAAACAGGGGTGAAGAATCCTCAGCTCAACTCCCACACAGCTCCAGGCTCGGGACTGAGCCTTTGACTCCTTCAATATTCAACTCCTCAGCTGAGAATAAGGAAAGGATTTCTCTGTTCACAGCTATTTTTAACACTGCAGAGAAGGTTTAATATTTGAATATCAGAATTGTAATAGCATTTGCAAGAGGAATGGCCTATTTTTAGCAAAGCACTGGCTTTATGGATGCCTCACAATCACAGCACTGTAATAGGGAGAGGTGACCAAAGAGGAGGTTGTGACACAGCTCTGTGCAAAGCTTTGTGCTTCTCATGCCATTTTGAATTCTGCATGGAAACAGAGCTGGGGAGACTTACCATAGTCTCCAACAGAAACCACCACGCACAAAGCACAAAATTACTAATTACGAAAGCTTTCCAACATCCAGCTGCTAAACCCAGCCAGGTGTCACAGCTAAAACCAGGGCTGGGAGGTCGGCACACACACACAACATCGTTTCTTCCCCATCCCTCAGCAGCCCTTGAAATTAAAAGCCATTTAAAAAAACTACATCCCAAACTCCCAGCTAAAATTAACCCTAGGCTTGTATAAAAATTCCCTCAGCTGCATTTCTTCTGGCCTTCGCCGGGTTTCTGTTTGCTGCAACACTCAAATTACAAAGCCTCCTCCCCCTTGTTGTTGACACCACAAGACAGCCCCTGGCCTTCCTTCTAAACTCAGGAACTCAGGAGCAAGCTCATTAATTTGGGTTGTTTGGATTCCTCCACCATAAAATGCAACTTTTAAACAACACACTTCCAAACACGATGCTAATCCCATTCCAATCTATCCCATCCAACCCCATGGAGGATGCCCTGGCTCCCATGGCTACCACCTGCCAACATCAGGACCAGGCAGGGCAAAATAACTCCATACCAACAGAGCCAGGAAAATTGCTCATTGTCTCTGAGGAGACCTGGGTTCTCTAGCAATAAATCTAGAAAAATGTGCCAAGTGCCAGCCACCAAACACAGGGGCACATCATTTCCCCAAACATATCACTTCTGGGAATTGCCTCATCAGTCCCTGAAGGAGAAACCCAAACCCCAGGCAAGGCTGACATGGTCATTCCACTGACGGAGGAGGGGCTGTTAACNATCATTATCATTATTATTATTATCTACAGTTAATTTGGAGCGTCCCATCATAAGACCCTGATTCCCAAAACACCACCCCACGGAACAGGAAGCTCTCTACGGCAAGTCACATCCAAGACTTCCCCAAGGAGTAGCAAAGGGTTTTCCAAATGATTCTTGGGGAACAGATCCCTGAGGTGCAATATTCAAGGACCAAGTATCAGCACAAAACCCACGAGCATTTAGAGGCAGAAGCCAGCATCTGATTCCTGACACATTCTGAGGTCCAACCATTAACCCAACAAGGCCACCACTGACCATGTCCCCAAGTGTCACATCCACATAGCTTTTAAATCCCTCCGGGGCAGCTGTGCCAGGGCTGGACAACCCTTTCCATGGAAAAGTTTTCCCTAATATCCAACCTAAACCTCTTCTGGTACAAACTGAGGCGGTTTCCTCTCTGCAGAGACATATGCAGGCAGCAGGTGATGTCAGTCAAAACCAGAATGGGCAGACTTTTAAAAGGAACAAAGATTTATTGCTCCTGTTGACAGCCCAAATGGGAAATCTTCTTAAATTTTAACTTAATCAAGAAAGGAAATTATGTACCAAGCATTCCAGTCTGCTACTGTACGCCAAGACCAATTCAGAGAAAGAGGAACTGAGTGGTATATTCCAGTTACTACACAGGTAATTTCAGTGCTTTGTGTTTGGGGAAAACAAGATTATCATTTGGAACATTGAGACAAGACTTGGTCATTTGCAAGGCACAAAGCAAATGCAAAACCTGCTTTGTTGCTCCGGTAATATTTGCATAGTAGTTATTTATATGTATGATGAGTGTAAGCACAGTTTCAGGACAGTTAGCCAAGATGAGTCGCCCAGCTCTTTAATCCTCTAATGACATGCTTGGGATGCAATTTGGGAATTCATTCCCCTCTGACGGAGCAGCTGTGCTGCTGCATAGTGACCATTTCTCAATGCTCATCCCCATCAAATTGCACTGTTTTGATCAATCCACAAAGCAGAGCATTAAAAATGCGTACAAAGATATTTTTGTTCCTTGTTTTATGTATCTGCATGCCCTCCTAACTCTCCTTCAGATATCATGGCCAAGCTACTAAACACCAGCAAGGGGCCGCATTTGTCCCAAAATACACAAAAATTTGTAGTGGTAAGTCTGCTATGGGCGCCCATCTAATCGACTTGACTGAAAATTAATTTCAGGCCTAGGGCTCTTCCACGGCTCCCTGGATTCCTGCCACAGTTTATGACAACCAGAAGTTAAAACTGCAAACAGCTGTCCTCCTGTTAGAGGCACCCTGGAATAACATGGATGCTCCGCTCGGAAAACTGCCCTAAAGGTGACGCAGGGGTTCATCGCCCCTGTGCCAAGAATCTGAGGAACTTTGGGACCCTCTGAACTCTGCAGCAGCTCTGCTGTGCCACTGCAACCCCAAGTGATTCATGTTATTTTCTGCTGGGCAGCAGCAGCTGTAGAAACATCCCTCAGCGCTCTGCCTTGCCCTGGAATGTCCATGTGCTCCTCACCTGTCAGCCCTGCTGCAGCCAACACATCATTTGTCTTCACTGGCCTTCTTCCCCACTCCTTCAGAGGAAGATCCTACAAAGCCTCCAAAGTTCTGGTTTGCCTCAGTGAATATCCAAGCAGGCATCTCCAGATCCCACTCTAGCCCTGCAGCTGATCTTTGCTGCACATAATCTCACTCAGGATTTACTACCTGATTAGGATTACTCAGACTAAAAACACAGCTAGATAAGAGCTGTGTGCTCCCTGTCACCTGCCCACGGAGAGGGATCACCATCCCTGACTCTGACATTTTGGGATCTTGTCACTTTTTTTACAATCTTTACATATCTAAAATGGTTCTGAAACATAACAAATACAATACAAAATTATCTCAGATATAGGTTGGGCTCAACGATCTCAAAGATCTTTTCCAACCTAGTTAATTCTGTGATTCTGAGATGTTCTTGTGCATATTTCTCTATGAAGAGGATTTAAAACCTCAAATCCCAGACTGTGATGATGTAAATGGACACAACATCCCATGCTGGGTTGTAGTTGTATAACTTGGCACAAGTGGGGATTCAGATATTTCATTCTCAAGCTTCACAGAGCAAGAAGAATCACAGTACTGCAATGAAAATGAGCATGGAAGGTCGCTTTTTTCTTTACTAAACAGTGAAGAAGCAGTTTTAAGTCTCATTCCTAAGCTGGCAGACAGTACAGACCATTACTGCACCATGGGGACTTGTATGGGGAAAATACCTTTACTTCTTTGTGGTATATGTTTAATGCAAAGTCACCTTATTCTTGTTTGTCTAGCATACAATGAGAATAGATCTCTAAAAATAACCTACTTTCCCCCTCTTCCAGCTCCTCATGGCAGTTTCACTTATTATTAGCCATTATTCACATCTCTTACATAAACTGCAATTTCTGGAAATTTTTATGCCTCCTGATACAAAACCTGAAAGTGAGCAAGACTGGAGAAGGCAGAGCTCAGTGAAACTCCATTGTATTGCAGTTTTTTTGCCTCTCTTTCCCTTTTACCTGGGTTTGATGTCATCATGTCCTTCCTTGGAGAAGCAATAAAGCTCCTTTACACACCCGGGCGCCGGGAAGCTGCAAAGCTGGATCCATGGGGCACCTGGGGTCAGGGAATCCCAGGGGGGGCACAGGGGTGGGGCTGCTGTGCCACATGCTCCTCTCCAGCCAACCTCAGAGCACAACCACGGCGCCCCACTTCATCCTGAGTGCCACAGCTTTCCCCTCCCGAGGGATTGTGGAGCAGGGTAACAGAGAGCCTGGCAGCTGTGCCTGAGAGCGTCCTCTCCACGGAGAAGCCCAGCGGCACAGGGGGCACGACGCCGCTCTGCTCCAAGCACAATCCCTGTGGATCTAATTCCCAGGGCCAAGGATGTCAATCCTGGTCCAGGCTCATTGGGAGTCACACCTCGTGGGGCTCAGGAGCTGAGCTGACACCAGGCTGGCAGTGCACACCAGAAGCTGAGGGATATTTTCCACAAATGACCTCTAATCCATTTGCGTTTCCAAGAGCGCAGCTTGTCCTCAAATCTGCAGACACCAAAAGGCCACGACTTACAGCACTCCAGGCCTTTTGATCTCAATCTTATGATCCGTTATATTCCCTGAAAATCCCACTTTTATTTTCCCTCTCACAGAGTTCCTTGTGCAGGTCCCTGCAGTAGTGCAAGCACACATGCAGGCAATGGTTATTTGGATCCACGCTTTCCTCAGGCAGCCTCTCACCGGGGCTAAACAACCACCTGCTGACTCAGGATCTTCCAGCCTTGCTCCCAACCCAGCCACCCCCGCACTTTCCTCACACTATCCCATTTAGCAGCCAACTTATCCTCTTTCCGTAAGAAACTAATTCAGGCACCCCAGGTATAAAGTTTAACTGGCTTATGCTAACCACTAAAGCTGCACAATCAGATTCTTCCCTCGACAAATTTGACACGGGCCCGAAAAATCAAATTTGCTTCTTTTTCCCCTTAAACAAAACCATCTATGGTCTGCAGTGGTAAGCCACTGCTCATTTGAATATCCAAACACTGGCTGTTTGCATCCAGAGGCTGGTGCCAAAAGCCTGTCACCCACAGCCAGCCCAGGCACATCTGAGGCCACTGAACTGATTCGTCTCTGCCTTGATACTTCCAGACTGTTCAAGATGAATTTGAAGAGGCTCCTACTGACCTACACTGAGGTAAAACCCATCTCCTTTGTCATTCAGGCGATGATGAGGATGATACAAATGGCTTTTCCTGTGCTAGACTTGTGTGGTTTCACCAGTTTTTTCCCTCTTACCTGCAGCCAAAGACTTAAGAGGGACATCACTGCTCTCAAAATGTAAATGGAATATATTACCAGAAAAACCCGTCTGAACCCTCAGTCAATAATCCATTTTTAGGAAAGAATTTGTGCGAAAATGAGGTAAGTGATAACTTTGCAGATCTCCTGTTATCCACAGTGCTATTTTAGGGAGAGTGTGACTGCATTGGGCTGGTCGCAGAGTCCTGCTTCCAATCTCCTGGCAGGTCCCCAGCACATTCCAGTATTTAACGCACAAGGCTTGTTGGGATGCAGTCCCACTTATCTCTTAGACACATTGACTAAGACTTTCCCACATAAACTGACCCACCCTTTAGTAGCAAGAGGTCACTCAGTACAATCAGCCTTCAAATGAGCAAAACAATCAGGAAAAGCTTCTCTGATGCCAAAAACACCAACAGAATAAAACACAACAGGCTCCAGTGTTTGTTTTATGAAAACTTGAAAACTGCAGGGCAAATTTTTCAACTTGTGATAATCAGTGTATCCCCACCAAAGTCAACCAGGTTTCTTTCAGGCTCAGGACCTAGCCTCCTAAAAATATCTAAAACTGCTATAAGAATACATTACTCTAAAAAAAGGTTAAAAATTAAAAGGTAGCAATTAATCCATTCATCTTTTACTATGATGAAGTTGTAGAGAGCTACTCATGGCACTATGCTCCAAAAAAGGTCACAGTATTTTACATTACAAAAAAGAAGTAATGGTGAAACTAACCAGGTTATCTTTATCTCATATGGCTCCTACACGACAAAGAATTCCTGTTAACTTATGGAGAATTCTCCTGACTTCTTCACTGCATGATCCAGGCTCTAGCAAAGGGTGATCTACTGGATGATCCTCCTGTATCAAACACCCAGACTTCTATAAGGCAGATTTAGGCCCAAAGTCCTTTTCCAAAAATTAACTTCAACCTGCATTCCAGAGCTGCTATAAATGTGTGCGCCACCGGCACCCCGGAGCCACAAGCCATCCACCTCATCTGCAGCGACCAGTGCAGATCACTCTGAAATGTTTTCCATTAAATATCTGCTTGCTAAGAGAAAAGTCAGTGAAAGCCCTTGACAAGAAAAATCTCACCATTCGTTTAGCTCTGACAAAAGCCAACACCTGGAATGCCCAAATCCAAAACCTGTGGGTGTTCAAACAAATGTATCTATGTTAAATTAGTTTACATACAGCAGGCAGCACCTTTTCCCTTCCAAGCCAAAAAACCAAAGGTGCTACCTCCTATAATTAGCTGGAGCATTTGTGGTGTCTAGGCACGAAGCAAAATTGATTTCATGAATGGGAAAAATCAGCTTTTGGTCCTGGTGCACAATCCCAAAGTGATTAGCTTCACTGTACCTCGGGCTCTGCTCGTGCTGCCAGAGCTCACCATGCACAGTTTCCTTGCCTTTCCAAACACAATGCTCCTTTTCATCATGTAAGAACACAAAGCAGATACCCCATATCATTCTATAACAAATCAATCCACAGAGCAATAGGATTAATTCAGAACAAAAGGCAGGAACTTACAAACCCAAAAGCTGCAGATCTGGATTACTGCTGGATAGCAGGAAATCCCCACAGCTCCTTGTAGAAGACCTTGACCACGTTCTTGGGACACTACTGGGACTGAATCCCAGGGCAAAAACTAAAGACTTCCCAACGATGCCTGTAGGTCTGGCTTGGGAAAAATGTCTGCCTGGGATAAACTGGGTAATCAGTATAACCTTAAAATGTCAGGGCCAAGCTTGGAGAGGACCTCTGCGTCACCTCGGAGCACCTCCCACCCAGGCCTGGCCACTGACGCCTCCAGGAAGGGGGAAAATGGAAAATCCAGCTCCACAATTTTGGGGTGGGGCTCGATCTTCCCTGATCTCTGCAGGCACCACTGCAGCCTTGGCCAGGAGATTTTAGCACAGGCATGACCTCAATGTGATGCCGCTCTACAAAACCTCGAGGCAAGCCGAGAAAACAAAAGCCAGAACTAAAGGTGTCTGAGTCCCCACAGACTGAGGGCAGGAAGGATCACAACAACCACTCCAGCATTTCCTACAGGGAGATTGAATATACGAAGCATAAATGCTTTACTCATTAAGTTAGCTACTGCAAACCCATCGGCCTCATGCCAGTCGCTCACGCGGCCAGGTCTGCATCCCTTTCTCTTCGGTCATGTCCTAAATCTGGATCTGCAACTACGGCTCTTCCCAGACCCTGCATCTCCTGCAGGGCAGCGGCTGCCCATTCCAGGGATCATTCCACATTGTATTGAGACATGATGAACGAAACCAAACCCAGTGGTCATACCAATCCAACTGAGCTGTCAGTCAATTCCTATTCCTGTCTTAAAAATAAAATACAAACACTTCATTTTTCAAGGCAAGCCCACAGCTTCTCTGATGATTTGCGTCGGTGTTTCCTATTCTCACACAGAAGGAGAAATTGTTTCCTCTGGTGCACAGCTCTGGACACATGAACAAAACCTGAGACGAAATCCAGGAATATCATTCCTGAACATGTTTCACAGATCACAGGCAAATTGCTCAGCAGTTCTGGCTACTTCTCCCAATAAAGGGACAGCCTACGCTTGGAATCCCAGTAAACAGAAAAACTGCTAAATTTGGAACATTTACCTGTGAACAGTTTGGTGGCAGAGTATTTTTAGCTCTCAGGACAGAGTGTTAATGGCACACCTCTCCTGTTCCAAGGGCACGGGTATGACCAGCAAGGCTATTCCCAGTATCCAACAGGTGTGGATCAGCATCTGCTGCCACATGCAGTGCCTCTTCTGTTCAGTCCCCACCGCCCTCTTGACATGAGGGGCTGCTGAACAAATCAAACCAACTCACCGTTTCTTTTTAAAGTTCTAACACTCGGCACATTGTGGAACAAAAGTGGCTGCACAACGGCGTAAATGTGTTTCTCAGGTGGCAGTGGTGACACACCAAAGGGGTTTTTGGTAGGCTAAAACACATGCACCTTAAAAACAAATCTAAGTTTGTGCAGTGTAATAGGAGAGTAAATATACTGAACAATCAAATAATATATTAAGAGAACAGCAGAAAAGTGAAAAGACATGACAAAGAACATCCTGAAATTATCACCGTTCAGTGAGAAAAAACCTCACAGAGAAGATGATGATAAAAATGTTAACAGCGATGAAAAACAATAGCTCAATATAATCCTCAACCTTAATCTGTCCTTGGGCATAGGGAGATGTACACAATCCCTAAGTACAACCTTTATACATTGGTGCATACCTTTTGATAATCACACACATTTCACTGCAAGCAGAAATAACACTTCCAGACACAGCCCCCCCAGCCATAAAATCTGTTATGAACTCAACCCTCACCTAACAATACAATAACAAAGATTTTTCCATGCAAAACTGTCCTTTTTTAATGAGGAATGGACAGTAAAAAATGTGTCTGGGGTTAACAACACATGAAAAAGAAATAAAGTTGGACAAAATAGAAAAAAAGCTGCCTGCTTAAATATATATAGAATTGATCTATGTCACTCTGACCAAGCTGTTGAATAAGTTGGGGTCTACTGGGTGTAAGAAGAATTTTTCTTATGTTTTTCTTTATTTTAAAAAAACATGTAATCTCTCTGAAACCCTATTTTCATTACAGGAAAAGCCTCCAAAGGTCCAGCTGTAACTGCTGCAACGTTGTACTCATGTTCATTAGACAAACAAATTCACAACAGATCATTGTAAGAGTAATAATAAAAGGCTGACAAACGAAAACCACATGTGGGTGGGGGGAAAAGAACCCAGCAGTGGGGGAAGCAGGCTCCAAACCAGGCTCTGCAGGACATGGATCCCAATGGATCACACTCCCCTCGGTGTGGAGCTGCAGCTCCAACACTTATTTCTCCACCCAGCGGTATCTGGTCAGAACAATCCAACACGAGATGGTTTCTCAGGTTTAAAGCAAGAGAAGGCAACTGTATTTTCACATGTCACACCTCTAGGCCAGATTCCTGCTGGTTTCACTTGGGAAAGCTGCCATGAGCCTCAGCAGAGGTAAGGGTCCAACGTGCTGGCAAACGCCCCAGCTCCATCAGCTGGGAACGGGAGCAGCCCACAGAAGGAGCTGATACACCAGGAAAGCCCTAACGGCTCCACACGGCTCCTGCTACGGAGCACAGGCCTGGTCTCATCAGGAGTTTCCAGGCACCACAGGAAAGAGCCTGCACTGCTCTCCTGCACAACCTCAGCTGAGCAGAGAGAACCGAGGGGAGCTGGTGGCATCAGCTCACCTGTCTGGCCCCTGAGGCTCCAACACTTCCAGGGGTATTCCTAGACCCTAGGGAATGGGCAACCAAGAAGCCTGTGGCCATGGACACCAGCCTGGGCAGGATTTAGTAGCTGACTCATGGCTAATGAGCAATGATAAACTACTGTACTGGTTGTTCACTTGTGCCCAGGTCAGATGACTAAGGAATTTAGGTGAGTATAGAGATTAACAGCCTAAATAACTTTTACAGTCTGACCCTTAAACATCTGCATAAACAGACTTTCTCCTCTGTGTTCCATGAAAGATGTCCATGCACTCCTTGCTAATGAAATACAATTATTTTGCAGGCAATCCAACTACAAATATTACATCCCGTAACTGACCCACATGAAAAAGAAATCCTTAGTCAGGTGACGTAATGCAAACGAGCAATCCAGGCCCATCCAATAAAGGGGGTTTAGCTGATTCCGTTTTATAGATGATGAAGGAAAAAGAAAACATCTTTCATTAAATGGTTTGTACTCCTGCTCCCCAGGGACTCTTGAAGCAGCATACAGCAGTATGTATGCTGGTCTCCATATATGCAGCAAGAGAGTTTTGCCCCTCTCTGCCCCACTCCTGTGTGCAGGCAGGGTTCAGTGACACACAGCAATTCCAAAAGCTGCAGGATCCGTGCCACTACAGAGATGAAACAGCATCTCTAACGCTTTTTGCCACATGGCTGCTGCAAGCTCTTATTTTATCCCAAAATGCTGCATCCTGCTTTAGTGAGTGTCATTTGCTGCACTTAACCTGCATTACAGAAAAAACCAAAGCGGGTTCTGTTCCAGAACCTGACCTCCTGATTCCACATTTATAATTCCACGCTTATGGCTCCTGTATGAAGTAACAAAATACTCCCTATTTTCTTGCCTCTTCAGCACTAGTTGTGACATATGAGCCAGCCCCTCATCCCTCCTCACAGCCCTACAACCACTGCTAAGTCATGGAGGCATCATTACTGCCATTTCTGTTCTCCCCAGAAAGACGGAGAAAAAAAAAAAATACTAAAGGAAAAGAACAATTCTTTAAAAATAACATCCCTCTGCCATCACCCACCTTCCCAGACCTTTATCCCATTCCATTTTCACTCCTGTCTCTCTCTCCAGAGCCTTCTGAGCATACGCAAGTCCTTCCTCCAGCAGAGTTTTCCTGCAATGGCCTGAGGAGTCATAGCCTCCCCTGACATTTCCACACGGCTATCTCTCAGAATAAATTCCTCTCCCTGCCCTGCCTCTCTAACCCCGGCTCCGGGGAGCATTGTTCCCCAAGATGCCTGTCAGCACAATGCCGGGCTGCAGGAATTCCAGCCCTTTTCCCGAACTGTTCAATAAGCAGGTTTCATAATGCTGGTATCCTGTCAATAAAGGTCGAAGGATGAGCCGAACGCTCTGGATCTTGACAGTTTGTGCTTATTCCCTCTCCCTGCAATCCTGATCCTGAACATTTAGCACTTATACCTACGGACAATGCGGAACACAACGTAGAAACACAGATCACTACTCACCTTTAAACAAGAATGCAATTTCATTCACGATTAAGACATCAACATCACAAATTCAATGCTTACTCTAGTTCTGTATCATTGCTCCAAAACAAAAAACATCAGCTACTGAACGAAACGTCAGCCCCGATGCCATGAACAAGGGTTTTTCAGAGCTACTGCAGTCTCACAGTCTCTAGCACAAGTCTGCCATATTTTTTTTTTTTTGTTAAATCAGGCCTGTACCCACCTAACAGCCAGAGCCAGCCCCGAGACAACCGAAGCAAGCCCACGCATTGTGCCGCTCACTGCGGGCACCGCGGCACCCGCGGCGGCGGGCGATGGCCGCGCCCGGACCGCAGCCCCGCGCCCGGAGCGCGGCGGGGTCAG
>WAAG01010921.1:0-40186 GCA_013390105.1 Tichodroma muraria | reverse complement strand
CGCTGCTGCTGCTGCTGCTGCTGCTGCTGCTGCTGCTGCTCGGGCCTGCCCTGTGCTCACGCCAGGTCTTCCCCCTCCGCCAGCCCTCGCTCGCAGCCTCCCGTGGGTGTTATCCAGCCGCTCCCGGCTCCCCTTCCCTTCTCTTACATTTATTTGGTTATTGGGTCTCTCCAGTCTCCTTGCTCCTCCTCCTCTGACACCCTCTCCTATCGCAAAGACAATGTTGGCTCGCCCCCAGCATCCATTTCCTCTAGTGCTGCTCTCCCTCCCGCTGCTCTGTCATTCCTAGTGGAAACCCCATCCCGGGTTTGACTTCCTCCACTGCAGTCAAACTCTTCGGCTGCTCCAGTCCTGCCACCTTCCCACGTAAAAAGCCTCCCCTTGCCAGTGCAACCCAACTCCTGGAACCCAGTCCAGCTGCCCTTGTGCCACACTGTCCCTTTTGCTCCTTTCCTGGGCAGGATTTTGCCTGTCTTTCCAGAGAAAACTGCTGTCCAACAGCCAGGGCGCCTTTCCTCCTTTCCCCTCTTCCACAGCCAAGGTCAGAGGCAGACACTGCTGCTTCAGGTTTCCTTTGCTAATCCTGGCCTCCCCTGCTTTCCTCCCTGTCCTCACCCTCCTCATGCCCATGCTCCTTCCCTCCTGTCTGCTCTCCCTCACCTCTTGCTTGTAATAGAGCTATGGACCAGTACTATCCATGTCTTTTATTAAAAAGTCAACAACCCACTCCTGGATTCATTTGGCTCCTTCGTTACCACTCCCTTTTCTCCTGCTCTTCACCCCCACACTCACTGCTACTTAACTGCTGTCTGGAGTTCCTCTCCTCTGCATATCTTAAACTCCCTCTTATCTGGCTCCTACCCCTTCACACTCAGCTGCTTTGCCAAAATTTCCAATATCCACTTCCTGGCATAATCTCTGGAATATTGCTTCATTTCCAGCCTGTCAAAATTATCACCCTGGCTCTTTTGGATATTTTGTTCTCTTTTGGTTTCCAGTACTGCCCTGCCAGAGCCACCTCCTTACAGCTCCTGCAGTGCATCCTCCTCCTCATTTCCTGTGAGACCCCAAAGGGACTAAGTCCCTTAAACTTGGGGAAAGCTCCTCTGGCATTCAGAAAGTCTCTTTAGAATGTTCTGTCACCATGAAGCCTACAAGATTCTTGATAAGATCTAAGAACATGCTTTCATGTTTGTCACTTGTGCTGGTTCATATCCAGACCTTGGGATGCAGTAAAAAAGTGTGTATATAGATACAAATTTTTTAAAGTATATTAAAATGCTAGAATGTTAAGAAATAGCCTTAAAAAACCCCACCTTTCACTCAATTATTAATATCCAGCAAGCAAGTTGGAAGGGACAACAGTCTGCAATGTCTGGGAGTGAGCAAGAGCACGCAGTGTATTTTAGGATTCATTAGCCCCCATAGCTCAAAGATGGGTGGGCCATGGATTCCCGTGGAAATAGCTGGGTAGGAAAGGATGCCTGGAGAAGCAAGAACCAGAATAGCAGGGGGCACTGTGGACTCCCAGCCATTTATCCCAGCTACTGAAAGTAATTTTCTCCTTTTTGAAAAGCTGGCATTTGGTAAAGAACAGGGCAGGTACAAGTGTTTTGCTGCTGATAGTTCATAGTGGCATCCACAGGTTTGACAGAGAGGAAGCTCATTTAATTTTAAAAACTACTGCACCATTTCATTTTTATTTTCAGCATGAACCTTCCACTTGCCGAGTTAGAAAGCTACAGCCTGGTGACAATTCAGCAGGGAATACTCACAAGGTAAACTAGCAGCACTTCCTAATGTCACTGAGTAAACCCAGTCAGAAAAACAGGTTGTTCCCCCTGACGTCCACATTCCCGCTCCTTTAATCAAACTGAAAGGACTGGAATGAATGGCCATGACAGAAACTGTTGTTAAATGAAATGGAAAGCAGCTGCAACAATGTTGGGCAAAGTCACTCCCCTTCAACCCTGTTACTTTGTAATTAGCTTGGCTCAGAAGCTCAAGGCTTTTTCCCTTACACATTTTGCCCAGGCAAACATAGAGTTCTTCACAGTTGAAGCAATATTTAATTTCGGGGTTTTTTTCCTTTTGAAAATCTACCAAGGCACCACACAATATTATTGTTTGATGCTCATCCCACAGAAACAGATCCATGTGCATACTGACACCTTCACCAAGGGGAAAACACTGTACAGGCGTATACAGGTAATCATATTCCAGCCTCTCTGAAAGATAATTTAAAAATAAATCCTAGTTTAAATAACCTAATGCATCGTTGAAAATAAAATGAATCAAAATTTGAATCATAGTATGGTTTAGGTTGGAAAAATCCTCTAAGATCCTTGAGTCTAACCATTAACCCAGCACTGCCAAGGCCACCACTAAACCATGTCCCCAAGGCCCACATTTGAATTTGTAAAAGGGTACTTCCAGGCAGATACAAAAGCAGCACATATAGATGAGATATTAAGAGCCACAATTGTTAAGGCAATACTAAAACTCAAAAAAAACCCTACTGAAGAATGGTGTCAGTTTCCAGGAACACAATAAAAATGCACACCAAGAAATTCACAGTGTAATAAAAAACTCCCTCACTGTTCCATTAGACTGGAAAAGTGTCCTGTTATCAGACAGTTCCAGTTCCACAGGTTCCCAGCGTGACTGAGATCCATTCCCCCCACGAGCCACACCTTCCCTCCACCTGTAACTCCTGGTTGCAGACACACAGCGGGGCTCCAAGGCACAAATCCAGACTGGAGCTTTGTCTCGTGGCAGACTTGGCCAAGCTCTTCAGAGGAAAATCAAAGATGGGCAAGAATCTGCCCAGAGGAAAAACTCAACTCCCTCACTGTGTGCAGTGTGTCTGGAAGCAGCATGGCTCCTCTTCACAAACATTTCCTCACAGAACCCTGTTTCTCCTCAGCACCTTGGTTACACCCAGCTCGGGGTTACACCCTTACCTTCAGGAACATGTAGCGATGCATTTCCCAGAATGGATTTACTGGGATATTCCTGTTTCCCAATAGTCACTGGAAACACGAATGTGTCTGATCCTCATCAGTCCTTAGTTTGCTGTTTCTCTACAACCAGCTCAGGAGACTGACCTGGTCTGACTTACCCAGATTTGAGACTGACCCAAAATTCTGCATCAGGGAATAAACACTCATCCAGGTATCCCCATGCAGTACCCACAGGGACAGGTATGTATGACACAGGAAGGAGCTCTACTGGGAGAAACAAAGAGCAGGGACATGCAGACCATTTGTAACTACTCTTAGGTTGCACATCAGAGGTCTGGCAATACCCTTTTGCTGAAAAAGTTTTATTTTTCTAAGTGCCCCTCAACTCTCTGTGCCTACCCTGTCCCCACAGCATCCATTCTCAGCTGTTTTCTCTCCACCATCAGCTCCCCTGAGCTCCAGGTCTATTTCTCCATGTGCCCAACATCCCCAGCCCTGGAAAATGACTCAAGCATGGGGCACTTACAACAGTTTGGCCTTGGCCTCAGCCAGCTGCTGTCTCCTTCCCACGCCACCGGAGTCAGCAGTGGAAATGCTGACAGTGTGAAGACAAGATGGCTTTCCTGCTCTCCCTGCCAGCATCACGGCAATCTCCAGCGGCCGGGAGGAGTCCTGGCAGGAATCCCTGTGGAAGGACAGGAAGCATTAGTGCGAGCTGGCAGGGGCTCAGGGCCAGAGTACCACAACATCCCCTGCAGACGTTCCCATTGTGTTCAAGGCAGTACATTAAAAAATGAAATAAATGTCTTGGGACCTGCTCTTGTGTCCTGCGGGCTCCACACGGAAGAAATCCAATCACAGAGGATGTCTACAACTGCAGAGGAAGTTTCTTGGCCCTTCAAAGCCCCTTTCGTGGTGCAGCAGTTTGAGGCACAATACCTCAAAGGTGTTGGTGCAGCAAAGTTTCCTCACCCAAAGAGAAATGGGGAAGAAAGCTGACCAAAATCCTCAGCATTTATTTGTCCCACAAAAACCTGCGCAATTCTCTGCAAAAAACTTTGCCCCGTGTTGCCAAACATTATCCTCTTTCCTTGTGCTTCACCATAGTTTTACTCCTCCATTTCCTCCAGATGCATCAGAAATGCACCTAATTAGAAGTTTAATGGTTTTAACATGAAAGAGAATAGTTTTAGATTAGATATCAGGGAGAAATTCTGTGACGGTGGTGAGGCCCTGGCAGAGGTTGCCCAGAGAAGCTGCAGCTGCCTCATCCGTGGAAATGTCCAAGGCCAGGATGGACAGGGCTTGGAGCAACTTGGGATAGTGGAAGGTGTCTCTGCCATGGCAGAGGATGGAACTGGATGGGTTTAAAGGTCCTTTCCAACCCAAACCATTCCATGATTCTATGAAAAATACACATCAGCTCGTTGTCACATCAGCAGGTGGTCCATTAACTACTACAGGAAAAGAAGTTAAATTCTTAGCCCTCTCTCAGATTTTATTCATTTTCCTGACAACCTGCTTACTTTTCCTACAGAAACTGAAGGGTTCAGGTCAGGTTAAGACATCAGCACATATTCCAAGAACGCACCAGCATAAACAAAATTTTAAATGCTTTAAATTTTTTAATTTTTAAATGTGGTGATTACCTTGCTCTGGTAATGCTGGGCTTTAACTGCTGAGGCCGCGATTCCTTGTTCAGTTCCATGCAGCTGGACCATGTGCAGAAATGAGTCTGACATCAGTGGAGCCTCATCCAGGTGCAGTCACCTGCTCTCCCTGCCTTAATGCTGCCACACAGATGGATGAAATGATCCCCAAAGGGGCACATTAACTGGAATTATTTACCAGGAGGCTGCTCTATCATTCAAAGCTCCAGGCTGGAGCTGCTTCCATGTGAGCTCCCTCCCATGCTCACAACTTCCATGTCAGATCCTGGACACGCTCCACCACCAGGGCTGTTGCTCAGTTGCAGGTCTGGAAGCAAAAGCTGGTAACTTTAATTCTGTGGGAAGCTTTAAGAAGATTCCCCTTTCCTCATTTAGCTGAGAATTCTCACCTGCCTCCATGCAGGACCGCTTATTCTAAAAATGTCCTGGCCTGTAACAGTCATTGCCATAGTGAGGAACTCTCCACATAAACTCCAGGAATGAAGAACTTGTGTGACTCTGCCATGTTCTGGTGGGCAAAGAGCCCCCAGTGTCATGATTCTGCCTTACAAAAGATCTGGCCAAATTTTAAAAAGTCAAGAGCAGCAAGCACAGCAGATTTTAAAGGGCTTAAGGCACGGCCTGCAGGATTTCCTCAGAATCCCATACAGTTAAGACACCTTTTCACAAAATCTGACTTTCAAACTGCAGTCAGAAGTTCTGCAATGACTTTGAAGCCCCAAGTGTCACCAGAGTCCTGTGTCCAGGCAATAGCACCCACATTCCCACCCATCATTCCCAAAGTGGGATTGGATCCATGCAGGATCTGCTGACAAGGAAGGGGAATCTCTTGGTGAATCCAATTTTATCAGCCCCCACCACTGCCCAGCCACGTTGTCCAGAAACCACCAGCAATGTTCAGCATGACAAAGGAAGCATGAAACTGCAGTTGGGAAAATTCTGGCAGAGAAGGGAAGTGTAGGCTCAGTTATTTATAAGTGAAGTCTGGAGTCAGCTTCAGTGATCACCCTATAAATAGTGGCTCGCCTGAAATCCAAGGCAGAGGATCTGGTATTCCATACACTCCTGCTCCTTGTTCTAGAGCAGCAGGTTTCTGCAGAATGCTGCTTTCCCCCTCTTGCTGTGGTTCTATTTTAAAGCTTTGCGAAGTTTACTCCCACACACTTCAATTCAAGGTCCAAACATCTTTATTCCACAAGGGGAAAAAAAAAAAAATCAAGAGCATTATTTAGCCCTTTGCAGAAAGGATATGAAGGGAAATCTTCTTCCAAGGCCGAAACTATAACATTTCCTTCAACATTTTCACTACTTCCTTGAAAAGTCCCTTTTGCAGGAGAAAACCCTGAGGCAAACCCTGGAGGGGAGATGGGAGCCTCATTAGCACAGCAGCTAAGGTAGGAGGAAGGTTTAAAAGCCTGATAATATTCGGATAATAATAGTTTCTCCACGCCTCAAGGATCCCAGCCATCTGTTGGAAATTTCATCACAAAGAAGGATGGCTGAGGGGGGAATGGTGAATTGCAGAATTAAATCTTAATTGTGGGCTAGTTTCCTTGGAAAACTCTCAACTTTTATCTTTATTATAGTTAGCCAGAGGTCACAATGTCTAAATTCCTGTCTTTCAGCGTGTCTGTTATTCCCAAAACTGTCAAAGCACAGAACAAGTTAGAAGACTATTGTTTAACACACTCTCCCTCTAGGAACAAAAACAAAGTGAGAAAAAGCAGAGCAAAACTCACACAGCAGGTGATGCTTCTTGCATCCTTCCTCTCCAGGAACCCTGTCTCCTGGAAGGCAGCCTTGTTTGCAGTTAACTGAGTGGTCACCTCATCTTCAGAGGTTATGACTTTTTATCCAGGGTACTTTCACGAGGAAAAATGAACGTTTTACAGAGCCAAACAAACTGATATTTCCCTGTGAGCCATAGGGATGAAGCCAGCACACTTATTCCTACCTGAAAAACACCAGGTAAATATCATGCTCTGGTCCTGGGGAAGCAGCAGTTCCAAATCTACATGGCATCCTTTGGGACCAAAATTGGGGTTTGGATTTCATGACAAAAGAATATCCAGGGGTTTCTGCATTTGCATGCAATCCAGCCTTGTATAAAGGACTGCTATCTGGGGGGAAAAAAGCCCAACAAAATGGCTATTAGGAAAGTCTGAAAAGTGGGAAGCTGATGGGAGGAGAGGCCCTGTAAAATCAGACTGCCTTTGCTGCTTTTCCCAATCATCAAGTGCTTTTAGAGCCTCTGTGTTACCCATGGAAAATGGCACAAACCCAGGGGACAGCACGGTGATTTTCTCAGCCAACAGATGAACTTTTTAAGCAGCTGACAGATCAGAATTTGATTTTTTTTTTCCTGCATCCCCATTCAGGGTACCACAAAGCACTTTCCAATACATTGCTTTGATCTTGTCTAGCCAATGGAAGCCTAGAATGGAAAAACGACCTTTAATATATGACAAGAGAGCCTGATGCTGGAATTTCAAGACGAAATACACGTAGAATGGTAAAGATTTGTGATGCAACTTTCCCCTCAAGTGCCTGGAACTCTGTTTTATGTATATAGTTATTCAAAATCCATATGTACAGTGTTGAATATAAACAAAAGTGGGTGACATAAAACAGGTTTTGTGGTACCAGGAACCAGAACTTGTGAAACCCACACAAGAAAAACGTCCCCAAAGTTTGCAAAGAAAATAAAGCAAGGGATTTTTGGGACAGCATGCCCCACACTAGTTGTGGTCCTTCCCCAACCTTATAAACACAGCTCCACATTACAGAAACAAACTGGAGCTGTGTTTACCCGGGAGGAAGTTGTAGCTTGTCAGGATACAGTTGTATAAATAATTTAAAAAATAACCCAGTACATACTGCATGTCCTTTTAAAAAGGAAAATAATAGAACGGAAAATTCTATTTTCCCACCGTGCAAAGAAAGTCATTCAAGTGTCTGTGACACACAGGCCAACCCCTGCTGGAAGTTTCCTTCCCTGAGCTTTGGATCAGGTCCATGCTGAAAACAGGGAAATTCATCGACATCTTTCCAATTAAGGTGGAAGAATTCAGCGTGCACTTATCATTTGGAATAAAAGTTCTGTGTTTATAATGCAAAACAGGTGAGGGAAGTAAGGGTTAGATGTAACCGAAATAAGCAAAAGCAATACAGCATGAAAATGCAAATTTTTTTTGTGACCTTCAGCTGTTCTTGTTTCATTTTAGAATGAGAGATTCACAGAGAGCTACACGTAAAATAATAATTAAAAAACACCCAATAGTGATAGGGGTAACTTTGGAGTTCTGGTCTCATCTCACCCATTTTTCTCCTGTTTTGCCAGTTCTACAGTGGCTGATATTCACTGCCTTAGAACCCTGAGCTGCTGGACACAGGAAACCAGCCTGGAGCTTTCCCTTCTGGGAACAGTTGTTCCTGAAGAGGCCAAGATGGAAATGAGATCCAGATTCAGATCCATGCTTAAAAGAACCGCAATTTTTCCAAAATTCCTTTGTCCAGATGAACACATATGGGCAAATTGCTCTCTGCGGAGTGTTCCCATGGAGCAGGGAGTGCCCAGGGAGGGCAGCCAGGAGGGTGCCAAGGCTGCAGCTGTACAAGGGAAGGGTCATTCCGTGAGCCCCAGCTCCCAGAGCTGCCGTCCCCACGTTGCTCCAGAGGTCACCACGAGGCACTGCCGGCCCTGCCCGTCCAAATCCATTGGGATAGTATTGCCAGGTCTTCGGGAGAAGGGTTTCAATGTGATTTCAAGGGGCCCACTCAAAACCAGGCCGGCACCTTCCGTGCTGGCTGAGTGTTCCTGCGCATGGCAGGAACGTGCCAAGGACATCCCGCGTCGCCTGGAGCAGGGAGAACACCCGGGACTGGGATTTGTCGTTATTTATTTATTTCACAGCATTTCTACTATTTATTGTGACTGATGGGTGTCGGGTCGGGGAGCAGAGAACGATGCCTGAGGTTTATTCATACTCCAAGAAGCAGCGCGCTGAAGAGCGTGGAATTTGCTTTGTGGTTTTACTCAGAAGGCTTTTCTGTAAATCATTTCTGTCCCAGGATAGAATAAAATATTTTATCACAGGAGGCCCAACTCAGTACTAGCATAAAGATCAGTGAAATGTGTTTTATCAGGGTTTCCCTCACAGATTTTAGAAGAGTAATTTAAAATTTTACATGTTCAGGTATCTTCATAACTGACTTTGACATTATGACAAGGGGAGAATCTGGGTCAGCTCCCCATCCCACTCCCCATTGTTTTCCAGGAGGAAAGGATGGCATTCCTTCTGTCCTTACTGGGAATGCTGCTGGAATGCTGCAACTGCTGTTGAGGGCTACTCTTGAAAAAAAAGTTTAATACAGGGAAAGGAAGAAGAATATACTTCAGACAGAAGTATAAAACAAGTTTCATTTTAGAAAACATGTAAAAAAGTTAATTATTGCTAAAAATTCAGGCACTGAGTTCATCCAGCAGCTCCAAAAGATATTGGGAAAGAAAAAAACACAGATGTGTAATCCTATGTGAAACCAGGCTAAAAATCACTGCAAAATAATCCAGGTTTGTTATTCTCTTATTCCCTCTGTTTCAGTGGAGTCAAACTAAGAGCTGAAGGAAGCAAGCTGGAGAAGCATTCTCTGCCTCCACGTACCCCTGGATAGCTGTGCAAATCCTCCCCTGGACGGAAAGGCCTCTCTGCATCCCTTAGTCCAGAGACCGAAACGTCAGTGCTGCCTCTTTAACTCACAGCTGGAAGTTTGTGATAAGGAAAAGCAGGAAACAATCTCACAAATAAACAAAGACATGTTCAGGGTGGATCCACATCCACCTCAAAAGGGAGACTTTCCATTATGGAATGTACCTAGCAATAATCTGTATCTGCTTTTCACAGTAAAGCCATATTCACTCAATGTATTTTTGCACTGAAGTTCATCAAAGCTCCCACTCAGATCTTTACTACAGCCCAAAAAAGCAAAGGATAACTCAGTTTCCATTCCAGGGCTGTTGTTTGGAAATACCTTATTATCTCTCCATTCATTAAACTAAAATAAAGGTATGACTAATATACTTTAGTTGTTCACATAATGACAAAAAGGAAGAAGTAAGTTTATTTTCCATTTTAGCCATTAAAAAAAAAAATGCTTTAAAATTCATCTGAGACCTCTGAAAGGCAAATATAAAAATTAACTCACTTTCCTTTTCTCTTCAATCTCATGAGATTTTAATCTACCTCCTCTACAGGAGGATCTGGTTTGGGATGGGATGGAAGTGCAATGAGGTGGTGGTGCAAGACAAGAGGAGGACATTCACCTTCTCCCCTAATTCCACAAATCAACAGCACTTCAGGAAGCCATGGAGAGAAATTCACTAGTCTATCTTGCAAAATGCCTGGTGTTACCTGGCTATTTAGTCTTTTGGAATTTAGATCTTCACACAAAGTGGAAAACAAAACAACGTGCCAAAGAGGAAACTCTTGTTAGGAGAGGGGACATGGAAATGGAGCTCTTCACCTCTGGGATGAACCCTTCAGGTCGTGGTTGAAGCACAGCAATACAGGAGGGTGGAGAATCCTGCAAAGCCAGGCCTGGGGTTGTATCTGCACTGTGCATAAACACAGAGCTTCACTTTGCTTCCATACTTAGGATTTTCCACAAGGCATCGATTTCATTCTAAAATATGGCTTTTACACAACCAGTACATTCTGTGCAAAATTGGTTAACTCCATGCCCTCAAATATATCATGCGCTTTCCAGCATATAAATCCCAGACCTTGACATCTAAAGAATGCTTGGCAGATCCAGCAAGAAGCACAGCCAAGGGAGAAGTCAAAGGTATTTGTTAGGTTTCCAGCCAGCCAAGAATATTAACACCTTGCCCAAACTTAAAAGGAATAAGATTGTTGTGGCACACGTGAAGAAGTAATTTTAAGACAGTTCTTATGTGTTCTGCAGAAGATTTGTGTGCTGGGTTGGCTTTGAATGCACTGTCATGGGAAGAACACTCCCAAGAGCTGCAAATATTCATTCAGAACCCTGGACTTGGTAACCTCATCTCAGGACAAGACCCTTTTCATGTGTGCACATAATGGAATTATCTGGAAGCCAGGAGTGCTGAAAGGGAGAGAGATGCTCCCAGGTGACAGCCTGCCTTATCTCAGCTGCATTTCACTGAGCGTCTCTTCAGAAAATTGTCACTGACAAAAACCATTCCAGTGCCTTGAACTAGAGGAAAATGGGAGTGAAAGGGATCCCAGAGCATCGCTGTTCCAAGGGCACACCCAGACCTGTGTTCGAGATCCTTCTTTTGACAGGCCTTCAGTCATAGCCTCTGCAGTGCTCCCTCCCTTCTCTATGCACCTCTTCAGCTTTTCCAATTCTAAAAGTTTGCCCTAAAATGCAGCCCAAATGGTGGCACATCCTAAAGCAGGACAGTGGGATTTTCATACTGGATTGGCATCCCCCACATTTTTACCGGCGTTACTTCAGAGTGGTTTTGCACCAGCTGAGAAGCTCAGCTGTGGGCACGCAGGGCCCTGAAGAATCTCCCCCCAGCCTTGGCATAAAGCAGGACATCTTTTCCTACAAGTTCAGTAGGGATCTCTCAAAATTCAGGCAAGATTTGAGCGGATTTTGCAGGCAAATACTCTGGGAGCAGGGAGGGAGCAGCGCGTGAGCAGCAGGGCTGGGAGGAGCAGAGCCCTCCGTGCCAGGAGATAGCAGAGGCCACGGGGCTGGCCCCGGCCCACTGGCCTCCTTCCCACTCCTCAGAGCCAACAGGTCTCCACCCAGGACACAGCCTGGGGCTTCCCACCCTTTTCCAAAAGGCCAGCAGGCTCTGGGGTTTATAGTGAAGCTCCAGAAAAGATCCTAGTTTCATCTCCGCCACTACTCAGAGTCCACAGGTCAGCACTGCCTCCGCAGCAGATTTTCCAGTGGCTTCCAAATTATTTCGTTGATTCTGGCATATTTCAAGGCATCGATATAATTCTCATGTTTGAAGGAAAAATGAGATTTCTTTCCCTTCCCCCTGCCTCCCTTCCTGGGTTACATCATTGCTGCCTACGTCCATGCTGCAGGACAAACCCCCTGTCCCCAGGGACAAGCAGAGACCTGAAGATCAGGATCAGCTTCCTCTCAGCAGCCAATTCCCACAGGAAAGGCTGGAAATGGGAGCAAGCAGGCGGAGAGTCAAAAGCACCTTCTAGAATCATCTGTTCCCTGACGACCTCAGAACTCCAGGAGAGATGTAGGGCCTCCAAAGATGATCCCTCCTCTGGCTTTTCCAACGACGCTCATGCAGCCAGGCCAGGCTTGCGCAGCAGAGAGGAGCCAGTGGAACTGATTCGGATGCCACCAAGTCAGGGAAAGCCTTTCTGTTCCTTCCTGCAGTTCCCCATGCTCATGGAAAGCTGACTCTCCAAGGAACAGCATTCAAGTGGTGGTCAAGCAAAGCAAATGTAGAAATGTCAGGACTGAAGGAACAGGGACTTCACAATTAGGAATTGTGAAGAGGAAGAGGGGCCTGAATGCCCCTCTTCCATGGGCCACAACACCCCCCATCATCATTTCCTTTCCCAGCTAAAAGTCCTGGGCAAACTGGATTACATCTTGGCTAGGTTTGTGTTCCTTAGAGATTTGGAGGTTCCAAGGGGAAGAGAATTCATTACTCATTCATTATGCAGCCTATTACATTTTTGCAGTGATTAGTTACCCTCCTGTTGAAAACAAATAACCCCTTAAAACAAATAAAAAATACCAAACCACTCCTCTGACTAATGCAACTTTCCAGTGCTCTCCCACCTCCGCAGATGAAGAGTTGCTTGTGCAATTTTAATTCAGCCCTCCCTGTGTTATGAACTATTACACACTATTTTTCCCACTGGGCCCCAGCCTTCTTTCTGTCTCCAGGAAAAATGATCCCTAATAGCAATGAGTAGACACTCTGTTTTCTCCTCGTTTTTCTACATGTTACTTGATGCCTGGCTTTCTGCTCTTAACTCTGATTTCTCATCTCTGTGCTGATTTTTGGGTTGGTTTTGTTTTTCCTGGTGCTCATGACTAACACCCTGCTGCTTCCTAGCACTCCCTGTCAATCCTCATTATTTGGCTTCCAATCTTTACCTCTGTTTATCTAGTCAGACTCAGGCTCTATGGAACCTGTTTCATTCATGCTGATCTACTAAATTCCACTCCACCAGACCTCACCCTTGCACCGATGCATCCCTGAAAGAGCTGTTTCCACCCTCCTCTGTCAGAGTTAGGCTGCCTTGGCTTGCTGGCTGCCCTTCAGGAACACCTTTCAGCAGCCTGTGGAGCAGCAGCCCCTTGGAAATGGCCCTGTGGCCTCAGTTTGGCTTTCCAGCCATCTGCCACCCCCGGACCAGGCCATTCCTTGCTCAGTGCTCAGCCTAGTTTTACTCAGAGACTCACCCAAGACCTGTTTCACCACACAGGCTCTTCCCTGACAAACTCCAACAAGGCTCTTCCTGGTAGAAGGTGATGTTACTGAGGTTTTATAAGGTCCAAATTTGGGTTACTTTCACAGATGAGGCAAATCACACACCTGTGGTAACCACCTTCCAAAAGAGCAAGTCAGTGAAGTTTAAGCAATCTATAAAAAACCAAATCATATATGTGGGACACACTTGGTTATGAGGAAGAGTTGACATGCTTTTGTTGAAAGTTAAAAATCCACAGCAAAAGCAAGTTCAACCTGAGCCTGACACTGAGGGTAGGATACTTCAGTCTGAAAAGTTCAAATCTGACATTCACAAGCTATTGGAAAAGGGGACTTGGAACTCTTAGCCAATGTGTCTGTGCCAATTATTGGCACCTGAATTTTCTATAATATGTTTTTTCAGCAGCTGAAGCTTTTGAGGCATGTCAATGTGCTAAGACAGTCTCTTCATGCAGCTTTTCCTTTTGAGATGCTCTATCAGATACAGATTTTGTTGAAAAAATGAAACCTTTTGATCTATGTTCTGCTGCAGCCATTCCCATTCAGCTATCACCTCCAGAAAATTACAGGTAGTTAATTCCACCAGATGCTCCCCTCTCCTGCAGCTCTGTTTAGGAAACACTCAGCCATGCCAAGCTCTTTCGGGTATATTTTCACTGCTCAGAGCCAGGCCCTGTGACTCCCACACCAACCTGCTCTTCTGCCCACCTCCAGTGATGCAAGAAAAGATTTTCCTTAACCAGAACTAAATCTCCAGCCTTTCCTCTTCTGGAGAGAACAAATATAAATGGATTGCTAAGCCTAAAAGTCCATCGCTGATGTTTCCTAGGATGGGAACATTTATTTATCTTCTCCTAAGATCACACCTGTAAACAAGAAACACTTCTGAGCAAGCTAATAAACCTGCAATTAATAGCCAGGAACTGTATAAGGGAGCAGACTGAGTTATTCTTACAGTCAAAAGAGAAAGATAGACGTGTAAATGATATTTAACCCCCATGCAGCCCGTTGAGCAAAAAAGAACTCTGGCTATGCTAAGGAACAGCAATGTTGGGAGAAGAATGGCCTAGCAATTGAAAACAGGCTTGTGATCCCAAATTAATGTGGGAACAATGCGTGGGCTCACACAATGTGGATGTCCTCTGTGGATCTGGATGTATCTGTGACTCTGGCCTGGCATGCAAAGCTCTGAGATCCTCCATCTTCCACTTCAGTTCAGAAATAAACAAATAATTCATAATAAATCAGTCACAATCATGCACCAAACACTGAGGAAATGGTTCAGAGTGAGAGGAATAGTGGAGTTGTCTTTACAAACAAGCTGTGGGTCTGCTGAAAATAGCCTAGATAAAACTAGCAGTGGGAGATAAAAGAAACAATGGGAAGGATTCCACTGATGGATGAATAGAAAAAGATATTTGCTTTTACAAATAAACTCTAGGTTAGCTGATAAATGAAATTAGACATTGTAAGATGAAAGAAAACCCCTAAATTCCCTAAGAATTAAAAATTAAAGGGGAGGGTTATACATTAGAGGGGAATCCTCAGTATCAGGCATTCCGGGAAGTCTGAACCTCTCAAGTACCTCAGCCAATGGGGAAAGAGAGAGGGAAATGTGGCTGGGAAATTGGGATAAAAAGGAGGCTGCATCCTCCAAAACTTTGAGAGACCCCAGGGGACTGCCCCATGGCCTCTCCCTTTATTCGAATACAGTAAAAGGACTCCTCTGTCTCCTTTTTGGAAATACACCTCTGATGTTTGTGGATTAACTTTCCTGACAAGAGGTCTCCACACCCTATTTTCTCTGTCTTTTTCCTGACTGTTTGGAGTCTCCCAGATCCCTCTTAGTCCCTCAAGCTAATTGCAATAAGATGTTCTGTCATCACAGAGAAATCTGCATGTTAAGCATCTGCAGGATTTCTGCTCCACGTTCCAGAGGGAGTCCCATGGCAGCACAGGCTCTGCAGCACTTCCAGGGATAAAGTGAGCCCTCACTCAACAGAGGCAGCACTACTGGTCCATAGGCTTTGAGGGTTATGGATGTTGGGACAGACAGACAGCTCCTTTAAGCCTAGCAAAGGCCTAGGCAAGTGTTGAAAATAATTTGCCTTAAGCTAGCAGCAAGCCCTAGTGATCAATCCATCATCTCAACTCCATAAAGTTTTGCCAGTTTTAGCATTCCCACTCCTTGCATGGGAATCTCTGCTCATTACTAACTGATATTATACATATCTGTATCTATATTCTGATATTATTGAGACTGAGATTCAGCACAAATCTACCAGGCTATTCACACTCTGGTCAAGTCAGATGCTCCTTTGAGGTGGCACCAGAGGCTGGACCATCGAGACACTGCACACACGCATTTTACTCCAAGGAATAAAATGTTCACGGAAATTGGAGAGCAGGGCAAGGCAGCAAGGCTGGCAGCACTGAGCTCCTCTGAAGTTTCACAGCTCTGAAGGAAAGGTTTTCAAGGGTCCTATGTAATTCAAAGTGATGTGATTTTTTAATTGCTGCAGAAAGAGCTCCGTGCACAGACATATGCCTTCAGATCCCTGCTTTCTTCCCTGTCCCCAGATATCATCAACACTGCCGTGGAAGAGCTGTGAACCGGAAGAGCAATGCACACATTGAAATGGAAATGAGGATACAATCATCTCGCCTGGCTCCAGGAGCTATTATTTACCCCCAGTGACTTCTGAACTAGTGGAGGACTTAACAAAGCAGGGCAGTAGCACTCATTCTCATGGACATGTGTTTACCCTGAAGATGTATGGGGATGGCTCCAACTGATGTGGTAGGAAGGATGTGGGATAATTTACAGTAACAAAGCCAAGTGTATGTTCCTCTAATCTCTGCTTATTGGCCTCAGATCCCGCTCTCCTCAAGAGCCCTGCTTTACCCTCACGGATGCTGGAGTGCATCGAACTCAGGTGGCATTGTGGGAATCTCAGTGGTGGGAACAAGAGCCTTCCTGCGATGAAAAGCACTCCTTGGGCAAGGAGAGATGTATGTGATGTCCTGGAAAATGCTCATGCTAACTTGGACCAACTCTGCACGAGTCTGAGCAGCTCCACTCCCACCAAATTTCACGTGAGTCACTCCCACCTGTTTCAGGTTTGGGTTTCCTCAGTGTCTCTGCCCCAGCACTCCCAGGAATGTGCTGTCCTCCCCCGCAGTGTCACTCCCACTTGGATTGGCTCCACTGCTGCCCAGAATTCCCCATTCACCACTGGCTGTGCCTGCCCCTGCTGGCCCAGCGTTCACCTCCCCGGCCTGCCTCCCTGTTGCACTGTGCCAGGTGCATCCAGAGCATCCACTGCATCCTGCCTGGCTCAGACACACATCCTGGGGACACGGTTCCACCCCAGTGTCACTTGCTGTGAACAAAAAGACTCTCACTGACTCTGATAGTTACTTCCTTTCCCGTCCAGGACAGCTACCTCCCCACTTCACTGGCGGCAGTCTGGTTCAGCTTTTATGTTGAATTCAAACCAGAAGTGCACTCTGGCCAAACAGTTAAATCCCAGCCATATTCACCTTTGCCTTGACTGATAAGGCTATACACCATTCTAATTCATAAGAAGCTGCTCCAGCAATGGATCCACTCCATACAGGCTTTTCTTTTAATTTACCCAGGTGCCCTTTGATCTTGTGGATCTCTGCATTTAATTATGGGAGCTGAATGAAGTTCATATCCTATGTCCTGGTGCACTTTGCTCAAGTCTGGCTTTTCTTTTTGTGTTTGGGGAAGGAGAGTGCAATTCTTGGAAGCACAGCTCTTTAATTTTAATATACCACAAGTGCAAGAATAAACTCACCTTCAACTGCTCCTCATTGTCAATGCATGAATAAACAACTGGCAGGGGAGGGAGAACATTGCAAAAAGGTGCTTCTAGATGGATATGTTCAGCAGCCAAAAAGGACCTCAGTGATTTCCTGGGGCACAAAAGCCTTGGTGGTACTGCTATGCCACTTCCAATCAGCATAAATGAAGTATTTGACAATTCTCCTTGAATGCTGAAAAATAATAATAAAAAGATTAAAGCCAAAACAGAACTAGGAGAAAGAGAAGTTTATGTTACACCCCAAATCTGCAGTCCAGAACATGGAAGATCTGTCACTTTGAAGTGAGCAGAACAGGTAACGAAGTGGGATGCAACAGAAATTAAGCTGGGAAAAATTCCTCTTCTTGCATTTGTACCTCTGTGTCTGGTCTGACTGAGAGTTTGACCTCTTCTATTCGTAGCCCAGAACATTGTGGGGTGCACTGACAGCAATGTGATCATGACAGACTTAAATTATCGCACAGGCAGGTCAGGACCGTGGATCTTCAGTGAAGTGGAAACACTCCTTGGGACCCCAGGCCAGCTTCATGCAAGCTTTGTACCAGCAGAACATAAAGGATTGAGGATTTGGCCAAAGAGGTTGGATCCCAAGCTGGAGAGCTTCTCATTTCAGCACAGCGGCTGCGCTGTGGAGTTCACCTTTGGGCAGGATCTTCCTGATCCTCGTGGGCAGAGCCAGGCACTGGAACAAGGCAGCCAGACACTGTTATCAGTGCATCAGTCAGTACTCTGCTCCTTGGCGAATTAGCTGAGTTAGTACCCCTCTCAGATGACTTATTTTTAGTCCTCGCCTGCAGGGAACTGAGCCTTTAAGAAGCTCTGGAATGGGTCAGCTGGAACAGGCTGTTACATTATGTACGTAGCAGCTGTGCTTGGCAATATCAAAGGGCTGGGATTGAGGCACCTGCAGGACCACCTTCACCTGTGCCTCTTACCTGGTGTTCCAAGCTACCACTGAACAGCACCCTCCTTGTGCCATCCTAACTCACCACAGGGGTTTACAGTGTTCCCTAATGGATAAAACCAAAATCTATGTCTAAAATTGAGTAGTTAATTAAATTGTCTGCATTAGCTATGCAAGGTATAGCTCATTAAAAATGGATCCTCCTTTCAAGCTCTGACACAAACGTAGGGAAATATATTGCTCCATATGCACAAAGTACTGGAGTAAAATACCCATTACCTGCATGTCCCTGTTTCAGCACAGGACTACGGAATGTGGTGGTGGTTACAACAGCAGATTTGGCTGTCCTGCCACAGATTGTCCCTGCTGCTGGGTTATGCTTATAAAGCCCTTGGGAAGGTGGAGGAAGTGAGGTCAGTGAGTGGCTGAGTGTCCCGTGGACACCGAGTCCCAGGCCATGGGAACGAGCCTTTGTCCCAGAACAATCCAACTTGGACTGCTGCTCCCTTGAAGGTCACCCAGAACAGGAGAGCAGCAGCACTGGAGAGCAGCCAACCTCTGCAAGCAGAAAGCAGTCACAGGTACTAAGGAGAGTTTTGCTATGGAATAATGAGCTCACAGACTTGTTCCTCCAGAGCCAACAAGCAGGGCTGCGAGGTCAGTCACAGTAGAGCCCAGTGCTACAACCCTAAAGGCAGAGGGCTTCTCACTCCAAAAATTCTCCAGGCCCAGACATTTCCCAGAAATTCCCAGAATTTCCACCACTGAAAGGCCAGCTGCTTCATTATTACTACTACTACTATTATTATGCTAATACGTTAATACTACTACTACTACTACTAATATTACTGTAATAATAGTTCTGCCTCATTAACCAAATGAGGGCTGCTACTCTCTTTCTGAACACACTGTCTCACGTGGAGAAGACAATGCACTGGTTTATTGGTACCTGCTGCTTCCAATCCAGGTGTTTGCTACAGGTTAAGTGTATGAGGGAAAATACACGCCCAAATATTTTAGCAAACTATCTGCATGATGGTCTGTGAAAATGGTGACGAGCCAAGGCACAGGTGAAGTGAACTGGGAGTCCCATGACAAGAACTGCAGAATGTGATGCTCATCTACCTGTTGTGTGTCCACGCCTTATTTCGAGGAGACAGACTTCTTACAATGTGTTTCTTAATACCTGGGAGTAGTGCGTGAGCCAGCATTATTGAAAGAAAAACAAAAAAGACAGTGTCTTAATGTGCTGTAATAGGATTAAACTGTTTTTCAAGCTCAGTTAGCTGACTCACAATTTTAACTTGCTACCGAGACAGCAGCAAAGCAATTCAATTCGTGGGATAGATGGCAAATGCCTCCTCAAAAGGATGAATTCTACACCACGTAAAGTTGCAGGCACGCCTGAGCGAGCTGTACGCAAACCAAACGGTTTTGGCTTCACCAAAAGATTTGTTTTGTACCTGTGATTTGGTCACAGAAAAGACATCATTTACCCAGCATGGTTCTTACATTAATCCTGCAGTTTGAGGCTCCTCTTCGGAGTAACTCCCTACACAACAGGTCTGTGTGAACAAACACAGATTAAATCCTGTGTACACGCCCAACATTCGTTCTCACCGAATTCTTTACCAAATCCCGTCAGCTGTAATTGCTGCCTTTCAGCCCCATCGCGTCACCCCCGGTGCCGCAGGCTGGGGACCAATTAGTGACACAAGCTCCTGTCACCTAGGAGATCGGGAGGCAGTGTCTTAGCTTTCCCATCTTCAGAGACTCTCCCTGAGATTGGATCTGGGCTCTGCATGACATTTTACCACACTGGCAGACTCCCAGGACAGCTAATTAAATATTACGGCTGGCCATAATATCGACACAGTTATCGTGGTGCCTTAAATGCATGAGAAGCTTTAAGGATTCCTACAAAGGAGGAAAGCAGCATCCTTACAGAGGAAGTGCTGATGCTCCTACAAATTGTCACCCTCTGGCTGGGAGCTGAGAGCTAGGGATCAGAGATATCCCCTGAATGCCTAAAGCTCATCATTCTCTTCTAGCAAATTCCTTCCTCTATTTCCAATAAGGAGAACCAAAGCTTGAAACCCCTCTGCCTAGAGACACAGGTCATGGTGACACTGCCAGGAAGTGTTGCCTTTGCAATGCTTACATGAAAGGTTACTATAAAATCATACAAATGCACAGTGTATTGACCCATTTCAGTGACAGGAGTAGCAATTGCTTCATGAAAATTGTTCACTGGTTAGCAAAGCACCCCTAATGCAAAAAGCATCAGAAAATCATTCACTATTAATTATTTAAACACAGTTATTTTTCTGTAATTTTACGTGGCTGGGATTACGCTGATTCTTAGGTTTAAAAATGAAGAAGTCCATAAGTTTCCAATAAAACAGTGTGGGGAAAGGTTCCTTTTTTAATTGATTCGGATACTCAGCAGCAGAATAAACACTGCCCAGATTGCTCACGTTCTACCTTGGCATTTGATTAATGTTTAATTGACATTTGCAGTGAATAAATGATTTAGTGTTTTCTCTGCATTGTTCTCTCACAAGAATAATTCTGGAGCAGCTGAGCCCAGTGCCTATGTCGCACATCCCACCTTCAGAGACATTTCACTGTCTAGAGCTGTTTCCAGGCACTCTGGTCCAGGGAGGAAGGAGCAGGGAAAGAGATGGGGAGATCATGTGCTAAACCTGTGTGCAATGCTCACCTTCCTCACACACCTCATTAACTGCTTCTTGGCATCTCCAAATTCAGATTAGGACTTTTTAATGATCCCATTGCTCTCACATCTCCTCTCAAGTACTGGCAAATAGGTTTCACACTGAAAAATGTTCTTTTTGAAGTGAGCTGGAGGGAGATTGGAGGCAGAGAGAAGACTACAGGCACAATTGCATTGACCTGTGCTATGAAGGGGTTCTAGACCACCTGTACAGCTCCCAGTAAATCTCTGTTTAGTTATTGTAAAATTTAGTAAAGTCTTGGTCAGGACAGTGATCAGAACACCAGCACTTACTCTACAGGATGATTTCCTAGAGCAAATTTCAAACCTTTTGGTCATTGTGTTTGAGGTTTACTCACTTCATATCAGATATTCCTCCCTTTCAGCCCTGGTCTGACCGCAGTGTTTCACAGACACTCTGTGGTTGCACAAACCACTTCCCCTGCCATGTGCAGTGACAGCAGTTGTATTCAAAGAGGAGTTCTAGTAGGAACTTCCATGGGCCACAGCTTAATCCCTGCTGATCTGTGCCAAAGAAAAGCAACGGCGGGGCTGGAGCCTTTTCCAAAGACTGCACTTTTGTCCTGCCCCCAATACTTACTGCAGAGGGGAAATGTGTGTTCAACTGGGGCTCCACTCCTTTTGTTAGGATGGAGCCACTGACGCTGCAGTTTCTTTAACCTGGGGCTCGCTGAAAGCCACGGCCCTCGGAGACAATTGGAACACAAAGTGCCGCCACCCGGCCGGATCCAACTGCTACTGGTAGCGTTTTCATTCACTCCAGCCCCACCCTAGAACTAAAGATTGACAGGAAAAGACTTCGTAGTGCCTTACGAGTTATTTTGATTTTCAAGTGTGTTCTGCTCCCCACAGTGGCTGCTGCTTTACTGAAGGTGCTGAGCATCAGCTGCCAGGATGCACACGGATAATGGCACATGCCACGGGAATGTGAGGCTATCCTGCTCCAGTTGCCATGGAAAATGACAGCACGGTGTGATGCTCCAGTGGGGCCACCTCAGGCTGCTTCACTGCCCTTCAAGAGCAGCTGAGAGAGGAGAGGTGAAATTCCTCCCTGGGATACAAAGAACAGCCCCCACACCTTGCAACTGTAGCCTCAGCACTGCATTTTGGAGACTCAAAGATTAGCCAGGACACCATTCTCAGCCTGGGACTGGCTCTGGAAGCTGGTGATAAGCCATAATACCCCATATTGCAGCTACTTTGGCTGAATTCCTGCATTATGGAACGATGGAATTTATGAACTTGCCACTGGACTGGAAGCAGACACGTCCTTGTGTCTCGGTCAGCTGAGAGCAACACAACATTTTAGGCCGTGCCTTGCAATTACAGCTGCTGATTAATTGTGAGGGGGTCCAAAAATTCACCTGCTCACCCAGATAGATTAAATCTCACAGGTTCTGTTAAATCAGTGCTGTGGAGACAATAACAAGGCTAATCACTTGCTTCCACATTTCTGTCTTCATTCCACAGCAGAAATACAGCAGCCTTGAATAAAGAACCACTTTCAGCTTGTCTAGACTGGGGTTTCCTGCACACTGTGAAATCTTCTCCCAGGTTTCTTTTCCCACAATCCTGCCTGCCCAAGTGTGCAAACAGATTGATAACTCACATCACAGAGTGGCAGACACGCGACCCAGACACACTGAGCATCACAGATCCCAAAGGAATTCCTGGTGACTGAGCTCCGGACAACACACACGTGTCTGTCCAACTGATCCCTACCCACCATCCTGAATCACCTCTCCAAGGAGAGCAAAAGAAATAAATCTATGTTCCCTGAAGCTCCCCTCATATTTATATTCAGAAAACATGGACACCCCATTGACAAGAGCTGCCTGGGAAGGATGAGTGTGTTACAGAACAAACAATGCAGCCAAGGAGCTGCCAGAAGCCTCAGCCACAAGCTTTGCCATTTTCTAATCAGCTGAAGCAGCAGTAAACTGAGTTCAGTGCCAGATCCTTCCCTGTGAAGGTGGTGAGGTTGCCCAGAAGAGCTGTGGCTGCCCCATCCCTGGAAGAGTCCAAGGCCAGGTTGGATGGGGTTTGGAGCAACCTGGGATAGGGGAAGGTGTCCATGGCAAGGGGTTGGTCCCTTCCAACCCAAACCATTCTGTGATTCTGCTGTTTCCCATCACCTAAACCAGGACAGGTGCAAGGACGCTTCCAGGGCAGGATTGTGGAGTCTGCTCCAGTGAAACACCCTCTCAGGGCTGAAACCTGAGGCACAGTCTATTCTGGGCAGTTGCTCTGCTCTGATCCACATGAGCAGCCAAGGGCAGCAGGGTCTGTCTGGTTGGCACCTTCCCACTGTGCCTGTTAGGGTAGCTGTAGGCTGGGCTGGTGACCTGTGACAACGTAACCAGTGCTTTCATCCCCCTGCTGCTGCCTCAGGATTTTTTAGCCGGCAGATGAATGAGCCAGACACGCAGGGTAGTACAGCTCCTGAGGAAATTCCTCGTGCCCAAACGTCTAACAATGCATCCAAATGTCACAAAAAGTCAGTGAACACTCTGAAAACTCAACTGCACATACAGGGAACTTCTGAGTTTAGTATCCACTATCAAAAATCCTAAAATGTTGGCACATTTCGAAGATTTTACTACACGATTTTTAGTCTCGGGCTCACAAAATCTCTGATTAAAAGAAGAGATATGTAAAACAAGACCCATCTCTTCTATATTGCACTTATTTCCTAAAACTCTTCAGGATACAAAAATGTATTTTGTAACAAGTTCATATTAAATGGCACTGATTTCTCACTATGTACAGTAACTAAGGAATTGATTTTACTGATGCTCAATGAAAATAAAAAGATCTGACAGACAGAAGTCCTCAAACAGCTCCGAGTACAGAGAATCCTGGTGTGGTGCCTCAGAGCTGGTTGGTGAAGATGCACCAGGCACTCATGAGACAGAAAAGGCACCAGACGTGATGGCAACACCCTCTCCATCATGTGAACTTGGTCTCCCATAGATTTTAATTTAGGCATTTTGTTCTTTCGAGACATCTTGTCTAAAACCGGACCTTGTAAAACTTCACAGAAAATTAACACAGTTTGGGGATCTGTGTGCGTTACATAAATATCTGATTAAATATAACACTGAGCTGCTGCCACTTCATGTTAGAAAACCTACCCAGAGAAAATGTGCAAGAAGAAATGAAAAATTATCACAGCATATTGTATAGGGGGGTGTTTTTGAGTTAAAAAACAAGAATACAGGAGAAAATCTATTGTGAAGACCAGTGAACAGTACAGGGAAATATACTGGAGACAGATTAATAAAACTTGTCCTTCAGCCTCTTGAACAACTGTTTTCTCTTAGTCTGGGGGGAAAACCCTGAGTAAATTTACTGTTTTCTTGCTTAATGTACCCCAATACGAGAAAAAGAATGTAGACTTAAATCTTAGGCAAAAGCATTCTCTTCTCCCCCAAAAGGGCTTGCTCCAAGGGTTCATCTTCATTAGCTGTGGAGAGCAGTGACATATTATTTTTGCATTCCTGTGGACTGCTGCAAATTGTCCCTCTTGGCTGTCATTGTTTCCTACGGAAGCAACAATGGCTCCCATTTATCATGAGCTGACACCACCCAGCATACGGAATTACTGTTCACACTGCAGCACCCAAAGGGATGCGGTAAATAAAACCCCCAGAACACCTAGCAACCAGCAAAAACATGAAAGGAAAGGTACAACTGGTTCGGAAAATGAAGCACCTTTTCATGAATCACAGTGGCTTCCACTTCTAAGCAGCAGCTCAGAAAACGTTGATGAACTTAAAAATCATCTCACGGGGTGCAGGGAAGGAATCAAGGGGTTGATGGCACTAGGGAGGCAATGAAATTTCACCATTAGAGAAGGCTCTGATAAACACAGAGTTTTGTGGAGACATCAAAGTATGGTGCAGCTGCTGGTACGTCAAAGGAGGATTGTGCTGCCTCCAACAGCTCCCTGGTGTCAGCTCGTGGTTGGCGTCACCGACACATTGGAATAAGCACAGAGAGCGACTCCAGGCTCTTTTTTATGGTCACTTGCTGCTGGCAGGATCAGGGTCTCCATGTTTTCTTGTGCAGGAGGTAAAACCCTCCTTCTGTACTGATGGAAGGCATTTCACTGCAGGATGTGAAGGGCTCCTCCCCAGCAGGGCAGCCAATGTCCACCTCAGCTATCTGAGAAATGCCTGAACTTTTGTGTCCTCCCGCAGGAATTCTGGGGTATGCCTTGGCTATTTCTCTGACGTCTGGTTTTGATAAGTGATTTTCAGAGCCTAGTGTCTCCTAGGAATTCTGCAGGAAGAAAGTGGGTGAGGTCATTCAGCTTTTCACTGAGTTTCCTTTCTCTGTTTTTGGCCGTTCTGGTGAACATGACCCTCCAGCGCTCGGGAATATTTCTGTCCCCTTAGGAGCTATCGACCACTCGTCGGTTTTATCTGTGCACACACAAAAGTTCCATGTCGCTGGAAGGGGAAACAAGGTTGACATTAAGCAGGGGAACATAAGCAGCTCAGAGATGCAGCTGTGAGCTGAGTTCATTTATGAGCTCAAGTGCTGGCAGAGCCCGTGCTTGTTTCTCGGCCGCTCCGCTGGCCCCTGGCCTGGCTCCGAGTAGTTGAAGGCCATGGAATAATGGCTGGTTTGTCAGCCCCTTTTATTCACGGCAGGAATACTCAGAACGAAGCAACAAGTAAAAGAAAATGCATCTTATTTTCTCTGCTTCTCCAGCGCTCTGCCTTGGCGAGTGTGTGACTCGCATACGGCTCTCCTCGGTGAGACTCTTCATATCAGATTTCATTTCGTGCTCCATGGGTTGCCATGGAGACGATGCTGAACCGCTGCTTTTGTAGGCCAGATTTATGACTGCATCCCCAACCAGTCTGCTCATCAGAGCCACACAGGATTTTCTTCAGTATTATGTTCTTTACGTAAACAGAAGGGGAAACGAGCAGGCCCTGCACTTTTCAAAATATTTTTCACAGTCAAATCCTGTATTTTGGATTTCTTGAAGCCTGAGTTTGTTTATATATACTACAGCCTATTTATGCTAAGTTACTGATTTATAAGGAATGTATAATCACATCTACAAGCTCTTGAGAGCCAAGGCCTGGCAAGAGTTAAGTGCCTGTA
Organism: Tichodroma muraria; assembly: GCA_013390105.1. Taxonomy (NCBI): domain Eukaryota; kingdom Metazoa; phylum Chordata; class Aves; order Passeriformes; family Sittidae; genus Tichodroma; species Tichodroma muraria. The sequence goes on along the minus strand of WAAG01010921.1, from coordinate 14,455 downwards.
TCAAAACAGACCCTTCTGCATTAGCCTTGTTCTTATCTCACTCATTCCAGCTTTTTCGCGGGCAGAGACTGGGATTCAGTGAAGCCACAGCATAAACACTCTCTTTAGAAATCCAAATCATGTGATTTATGATTAGGTTATTGTTTATCAAGCCCACAGGAAGCCTGGGTGCTACAGAACACACAAATACAAAGGGGAGCATGTCCCAGCAGCACAAAAGAGCGCGTCGTTAATATTAATTGTTAGCCAATCCAAAGCATCTGACAACAAATCTTCCTACTGCCCAGACAGACGGAAGCTCTGGGATAAACGTTCTCCTGCACCTTCCTGGATGCCATTAATCACAGTGGATGCACATTGTCCCACCTTAGCTCGGATGGGTTCATTACCAGACTCCCTGGCATTGCACCAATGGCTAAAGGAGGTCTGTTCCTGGAACAGCTCCAGGAGACCTTTGGATGCTCTGGGAGCTGCAAGTGGAACTGAAAAATATATTGTCATAAAAATGTCAGGGAGCACTTGCGGGACATGGCCAAGGAAGCCCATGGGGCACAAACACAAGTGGCAGCTGCTTCTCGTGAGCTGCTCGAGTGCCTTTGCCAGACAGGGAGACCACAACGCTTCCCTCAAGGGAAAGTGGGTGCCAGGAGTGGGATACTGGCCTGGGCTCACACGTGTCACAGCCACACAAGGGTTTGCTGAGAGACAGTGCTCTGAGGTGGCTTCAGGGCAGCACTTTGGCTGGGCTCTGGATGAAAACCGTGTCAGAGGGATCATTTTTACAGCTCAGAGCAGAAGAGAGCAGTCAGATCACTCAGCACATGCCTGAATATTCTTACAGTATCCTTCTTCTTGTTTTCCTGTAGATTTTTTACCTCTTCACATTTCCCATCCCCCTGGCAGGGCAGTTCAGAACAAGGGTTCAGCACCAGTTGCCACCACACCTTCACCAGCAGCCTTCCAGGCAATTTTCCATCCATTAGCACACCAGTATTACTCTCTAAACGAGCACAAATCATTTTCCCTGTTAATATTTAATGAAACATAGACTGACCCATTACACTGAACCATGACACATCCAGGCACAAGGGGAAGAAAACAAGTGCCAAGTACAACTTAAATTATCTGTATCGAATCCTCCAAAATGGCCAGAAATTCTGAATTTTCAGCGTGTGGCATGGCATCAGCCCAGGTCCAGTGGTGGACAAATGCTCCCAGGTGTCTGGAAGCAGGGCTGGTTAATGTGTTTCAAGTGGGTCAGTCTGTCTCACTGATCACCAGGGAAATGTAGGCCACTGCACTTCCATCTGCACAGCAGTAACTCAGCAGATTTGTCAGAGTCACTAGGACACAAACCCCTCAAATAAACCCTGAATGTGGAAGCAGAGCTGAAATAGAGTAAATCTGTAGCTGGCATCCCTGTGATACAAACAGCAACCCTCGAACAGGTGCTGATCTATTGCTACAACATAGCTGGACCAAGGCTTGCATCCGATAAAGGATCCAGTCCTTTTGAAAAATGTGTGATATCCCATTAATATGTTAAGAGGCACCTATTATTAACTAAGTAATTAGATAATTATTAACCTCAAAAGAATACATTTTCTCAAATAAAAAAATTCCAAATTGGCCTAAATCAAGCTCTCTGCTGCTACAGCCCGACTGTTCCCAGTAACCGAACCTGCTAATTTAAGGACATTTATTTTGGGAACATCACACAGAAATAGTGGTCCATGGGCCTCAAATAGCAGCAAAGGCCAGATCAGGTACAGGAGTCTGAGTGTGATAACCTGGAGTCCTTTGTTAGAGCAGTAGTCAGGGAAATGGCTATGCTGTGGAAGGGATCAGGGATGCAAGGTCACCGTGGCTGCCAGGCAGAGAGGCCGGGAGGGAAGGAGCCCACAGACCACAAAGGGAAATGGATCTCCCACTCTTCCCAAACTGGCTGGCTCAATGAGGTCTTAATTAACACGGAGCAGCTTGTTAGATTAGCGTCCATCTAGTATTGACACATATAGCCAAGGCTGTTAATATGCTGGAAGTAGTTAATTAGTGCTAATGTGGCTCTGAAGATAGGGCAGACCCACATTCCAGCAGGATGGGGTGGAGCAGTTTTGTAGGAGAATGCAGCAGTTTTAGGTCAACCATTGCAGAGCAATCCTAGGCTTATCCCTGGCTTTCACCAGTTGCAGGAGGGGAATGGCAATCCCTGCAGCTCAGGAATGCAAACACAGCTCCGGAGTTCCTACAGAAGTGCACACACATGGATTTGTAGCTTCAGGAAGCCCTACAAGCTTGAGGCATCCCTGGAGCTACAACTTTCTGAGCAGGAACGAGGCATGTTTAAAATGAGAAGTTTTCTTTTATATAGAGAATTATTTGGTTTGGTAGAACTATAAATTACCTGATTCCTGATGTTTAATAACCAAATCCACACATGCAATTGTAGAAGACCTTAAAAGTGAAAAACAAAATTAGGTGGAAATTCTAGCTCCCAATTTTCATGCTGGAATCCAGGGGTACACATTTATATATATTCACACCAATCATGGCAGTAGCTGCTTGAACAATATTGTTATCAGTTCCAGACTCTGACATTTTTCAGGCACCAAGTGCATTATTTAGAGACAAGGTAGAATCCACATTGTTCAAAACCACATGTGAATAATGCCATTGTTGACATTTTGAGTGTGCATGTAGCTCCCATAAAAGCACTGATCATTTTTCTTCGATGTCCAAACACCTGCTCAAAAGATCAAAACTCTTTTCTTAATAAATTGCTTAAAAACTTGAATACAATATGTATCCTCATACATTTCAGACTTTTGCAAATTAATCTTCTAGTAAAAGACATAAGTCCATTCCTCTGAGAAGAATTTTAGGCATCAAAAATCTCTTCAGATCATGTAATATATATTATGTAAATATTCCAGTAGAGGGTCTTAATAAGTTAGTATTTTCAATAAATAAAAAAAAAACAACCCATGCACACGACTAAAAAGAAAAACAAATTTTTGTCCCTGCTTTCCTCTCACAACATTGCAAGTCTTCCTGGGAAGAAACTTGCATCCTTGGCTCTCAGCATTCCAACATCGCTCTCCATATCTGTCCAAGTCTTGCACAGAGAAGATCATCCCGTGGTCAATAGATGCTTCAAACATTGTAACTGCAAACATTTCCAGAGTTAAAACGTCAATCTAGCCTATTTCCTAAATGAAATGTGCGTGTGGCAGAGTGATTTGATGTGCTCTTTATTCCTAGCTGGAGGAAGGAGCATTGCTGCAGTGATTTGAGTGGTTCTGCCCACTGTGTCTCACAGTTGAAAAGGCTTTTGGCTGCAGAATTAAAAGCCTGATGATTGCTCACCATTTAGGGAGGGAAAAAATGCATTATTTAGAATTTCAGACTGATTATTCCAAAAAAAATGGCCTGGATATGACACAGAATGAAGTCTCTGACGACCTGCCTGTTTTTCAAATGGGGTCACACACACACACATCTACTGCAGGTTTTGTTGGCAGTACAGACACTTCAGGAAGGATATGGTGAACCCTCACTAGCTGCATCACCATCAGGCAGCTTTGCTCCAGTGATGGTGATTCAGGGAATTGTGCATAGCTCAGGAACTCACAGAATATTTTAAATTGGTGGCTTCTCACTATGTTAAAAATACCCTCTTCCAGCAGCCCTTAACTTGCCTCCTCCCTGCTTGATGCAGGGCCTTGGCATGGAGGAATCTTACTGATGAAGTCTGAAAATTATATTAACTTATTTGTGCAGCAAGATGCAACCAGTTTGACACTTTACAAAAAAAACCAAAGAACAACAACAACAACAAAAAACTAAACCACCCCAAAAATCCCAACGTGACGGGTTTGGTAGGTGCAGGGAATCTCTAAAATCTGTTTTGTGACCCTGAATTCCAGTTGAGCAACAAAAGCTAGATTTAGTTAACGAAACTAGATGTAGCTGTTAAAATACCTGTAAGGAATTGGATTAATAAGAGGGGGGAATCCTTCTGAGCCTCAGCAGGCAGCAGCCCATGCAGCCAATTTAGCAACATAACCCAGCCCCAGCTATTGTTTTATTGGATTCCTTTGGGGGGAAGAGGGGGCCACGGAGCAGGAAGGAATTTTTATGCATATATGCATACAGAAAAGGCCTGTTTTTTCATCTATGTAAAGTCAAAACATACTGGAACCATAAATTACATCCTGGAGAAGTGTTCTGAGTTTGTATCCTTTTAAGGAATACAGCCTAAAGTTAGCACCCCTCTCCCAAGGTATAATCTTCCATCACTGAGAGATGCTGCTGCCTGATCGCAGCCAGACAACTGGCTCGGCACCAAGAGCCCCGACGTGCCAACATATGGAAACAATTGCTTCCCTTTAGATTGGAAATGACATACCCTGGGTGTGTGCACAACATCCCCCATCAATCACCCCAAATGGTTCAGTATTTGGACTTTAACTTATTAACCAGTGGAGATCCCCAGAGCCTGCTGTGAAGGGCAGCGAAGGTATTTACACAGAGCAGAAAGCAAAAGAGCTGCTGCCCCAGTGTGAGCCTCTCTGGACAAAGCTGGGTTTCACACACCAGCACAGATCTTGCTCCAGCTTCACATAAAAGCAGCTAAATCTTGAAGTTAGACCTCTTCTTGCTTTTTATGTTCCCTTTCCCTTGAAACAGAGCCACACTCACCATTTAAAGGTACCTGTGACACAAAAAGTTCATGAAAAAAAGTCTTCGGAACTAAATCTCAGCTACTCTAAATAAGAACAGCCTACAGAAGCCAAAAAACCACCCCAGGACTCCAGAAAACCCCCACACATTGTCAGCCTCAGCAAGAGAAGTTAGGGGAGAGGTTTGGAGGTGAATATCTGCCCACAGGTTATGTGCTCTGACACCAGTGACAACCCCTCTGTCTCCATGAAGCTGCCATGGGCCTGCAACACAAGGGAAAAATCAAGAGGATTTTTGTTGAATGATCTGGAGATCAGGAGGGCAAATTCCTGTTGAGAATGCAAGGAAAGCCATTGTTCAAGGAGTTTTCTGGGCTCATACAGCAAAGGATGGTGAAGGGAAACAGGCATCTTCCTAAAGAACTGCTGGGACAAGTGAAAAGCCAAGAGGGGTCTGTGGTTTAAATCAGCAAACACCAGTGATGGTGGCACTTTTGGAGCCACTCCTTAGGCATCCTGGGAAACTGAAATTGTGGCTCAGTAAAGGTGAACATATATTTTCCCATTGCCTTCACCAGAGCCAGAAGTTCACACCAATGTTGGAATTCTATGGGTGATGCGACTGATTATTTCATGCTAATGGAACCTCTGGAATTAGCTTTTCTGTGGATTACAGGAAAAGCAAGGAGCTTTTTCACATAGAGCACAATAAGCAGAAGCCTACCTGGCTGTACTGTACAGGAGATAAGCCATCACCTGGGCTCTTTCGGCAGGAGTGGGGCTGTTGTAATGGTTAAGGTCCTGTCTGGCCACCAAGACAAACAGACTGAACCCCCACCTCTGTTCCAACAGCCAACTCCAGGTTTTCTCCAAGTCTCCCCAAGGCAGATTTCCCAAAAGCACGTGAAGAAGCAGACAAGCACTGAGGAGGATTTACAAACACCTCTCTGCAGGCTGGATGTTTATCAGCACCCGTTGGTGTATTTCGGTCAGGTCTGAGGGAACATTACAAATGTCATTATTCAGATCCAGCCAAATTCTGCCCTCAGGCACAGAACATTTCCATGCAAGTGAAAGAGCAGTGAGCTCATATCCAAGGGTGGGACTGAGCCCCAAGAAGAGTAGGAAAAAGGATTTGCTGTGTGACAATGTGACAAAAATAGGCCAAGTGCCTCATCACATCTGACAAATGCCTCAGATGGCAGGGCACAGCTTTGGGGGGCTATTAAGAGTTCCTGCTTCCATGGATCAACTGATTCCTTGTCACAGGTAAGTTGGTGGCCTCCTTCTCACTGGCAATGTAAATGGGTCTCAGCATCAGCAGGGAACTAACCATTATTATTTCCTCATTCCTAATGTTTCCCTCACTGTAATTTCTTGATGAGCAATTCCAGGCTGGATTCTGCAGATCACAGAGCTTTTTTATCCTCACTTACTCACAGGAGCTACTTAAATTTTAGGGGAAAAAAAAATTGCAGCCATTTACAACAGAGGTTGCCAAGTCAGGCGCTTTCTTGCTGAAAGTGGGATGTGATGATCTGCCTGGGTTTGGATGTTTCCAAACATAAAATAAAATTAGGTCAGACCTGATACACATTCCCAAAGTCAAGGGCCCTGCTGCAGACAAGGATTTAGGTAATAGCTGTGATCTGCTGCTAACGAGCAGTTAATTTGCGTTCCTTTCTTGTGTTTATCATTTGTAAATAGAAAGACCATATTAACAACTAACACTCGAGGAACCCCTTCAGTTGTGGGTTTTATGTGACTCATCCCAGTTTATGTTTACTGAACAGCTGAGGAGAAACCAGCTTGGTTTTGCTGCAAGGAAAGCAGGGTGCCCAGATGAAAAGACCACAACCTCTAACTCATTTCAGTTTGAAAAAACAGAAGCGGGCAATTACATTTCCCAGCAGATACTGCTCTGGTGCAGGAGAAACATTTGTTGGTCTGCCCCTGGCTGGCAGACAGGCAGTTGTTGGGTGTGTACCACACAAAGAATACTTTCATTTTTTGGCACGGTGCAGCATTGCTGAAATACCAAAGACCATGGCTAATTAAGTGGAGTGATGGAACAGAATGATTTGATGATAAGATTTAATTGGTATGAGCGTTCCCATAGAGGAGTTACTGTGTCTGTCTGGGAGGACCAGACACTCAGTTCAGGGGGGCATTGCTCAATTGGAGCTGAGGGGTAAAGGGGCACAGGAGTGCCCTGTGCTTGCTCCCTGTCCTGGCACTCCAGCAGCAACTTAGGGAAAGCCGGACCAGTCTTTTGCTGTCACAGCGGTTGAGAATCACCAGGATCAATCATAGCCCCTTTCCTTCACAGTGACTGTTGGGGGATGGAGTCACAAGGGAGCTCCTATGGAACCTGAGTAGGGATGGGACCGCCCCAGATGCTTCACAGGAACACAGACCAGGAGCCAGCCGTTAACTCCCTAAATGCTGGTGCTTCCAGCTGATCGTTCTGATTTTTCAATAATAAAAGATTATTATCTTAACTAAACAGGAAATCAACCTTGGATAAGCCACTCATTAGACTGACCCTTTACCCCACAGCTTGGCTGACATCACTGGACCAGGTTTCCCCAGCATTCCCCACCTGTTACCAGCACAGAAGCTTTCCTCAAGTCTCCCATCCTGGGCTCCAGAGTGGACTAAACTGGCAGTGCTGCAGTCTCCAGGGATACAAAGTTCCAAAAATCACTGATCAAAGCACAGGGCAATAACCACAGCCATATTAGGAGCAGTATATTGGTGTGGCCAAGGGGAAGGGTTGGCCCTTCAGAGCATTCTCCTTCCTTGGACGTGGACAGATGATCCAGCATTCTGTTACAGGCCGCTTCCATCTGCCTTGACACAAGGCCAACACCAAACAGCCAGGAGAGCAGAGCCAAGATCTTTCCTAGAAGAGCCCAAAAGATTTCCAGCAAGGAAATGAGATTTATCACAAGGGAACATAGATTTTGAGCTCAGCACAGTTCAGGTCACCAAGTCAGGCAACAGCACCCATGGAAGAGTCACAGGCTTCAGGATCCTCCAGGTAAAGGTAAATACAATCGCCACACTCCAAATTTCACTATTACCTCTACAACGTAATGACTTTTGCTGCAGAAAGAATCAGAAAAATGAAAATAATTCTGTGATTACTTCTCTCACCCTTCTCAGTGTTTGGCAAAATCTGTCGTGGTTCTAAATGTGGCCTTTTCTTTTCTGCTACACAAGCTTGACTATACAGGCTAAATCTTAAAACGTGGTTTCATAACTCCCATTTGGCTGTCAATTCACTACAAGAGGGTCTGCACAATTGAAAACCTTGCAGCAGTTGGGACGTAACAGCAGCCACCTGACCGCTGAGCACCAAGTGACACTGGACAGAACATACACCTATGAGTTAAGATCGTCTCTGATTGTCACTCCTTTCTGCTAACACTTGGCAGGGATCCCCTGATGAGCCAAGAGCACTGATTTACAGAGATTTGTGCCTGTCTGTATCATGACATTCCTGTCTGTGCTCCTCTCCTTCACTTGCAGGGAAAAAGAGCCAACAACTGCTATTCTTTTTCCCCTCCCTCCCCTTGGAGGAAAGAAAGCCAGCACATGATAGCTCTTGCTGCAACATAACCCATTTTCTTCTGATGGTGTTTCCTCCCTTTGCTGCCAGAGACCTGGAGAGCTTCAAGATCTGCCTAGTCAGCATCACCTTGGCTTCTGTGTCTTGCAGAATGAATCTGCTTCATCAATGACTCAAGAGAAAGAGCCCTGAGCAAGCAGCCCTTCCCCTCCTTAAACCACGGCAAAAAACAAACTGTCCCACTGTTCAAGGAAACATCTCCCTTTCTTCCTCCTCTCTAATTGCCACAATTGTCAAAGGCTTTTCCCTCCACATCTCAGATTGCTCAGAAGTAGCCAAGTAGGGAGTCCCTCTCTCCCAACTTGAAAATCCACTTCTATTAGCCCACAGAAACAGAGCAGCTCAGAGCATTAGAGAAAAATTATACTTATTTCAAAAGTATGAGGCTCTGGTAGTTGGGAAAACACATTGGGTTGTTAGAGTATAATCTGTTGTGTTTACAAGTGTTTTTTGGCATTAAACAAGTGATCTGTAGGATGGGGCTTTTTTAGTTGAAGACAATGTGGTTCAGCCATAACACTCTGGTCCTCAAGGCTGCTGCTGCCATGCTGCTCTCCTGGAACACCCTTTGGTGACAGCAGCAGGCTCAGCTGATCTTCTTGGCATAGTCAGCAAGGGTGTTGGCTCCCAAACCAGTTGCCTCAGAATAAATACACACGGAGTGAAGAAATGCAGGATTTCAGCTGCTCTCCAGCAACAACTTCTTGCAGAAACAAGCTGTGATTGAAAGTCACAGCAGCAGCCATTGAGGGTGAGTGGCTGACCAGACAGTGCTCCCAGGCCTCCCAAGGGACACCTGCTCCGCCAGCCAGGCAGCTCACCTGCTGCTGACATGCTTTTAGATAAGGCTTTCCTGCTCACCTATGTCTGATTTTATGGAGCACTTAGTTCCCCAAAAGCCCTGCCTGCCGGGAATAAAAGGCCAGTCAGCCATTATGCAGACAAAACACCAGCAAGAGGGAGAGAGCTTGTCTGAGCAGTCGGTTAAAAATTGGTCTAGACTTACTCTAATTAATTTGCTTTAGAGACAGCTGGGAAAAAGGACAGGAGACTGAATATTACCTGCCCTGAGACAGCCCTCGTGGCTCTGTGCTACCCATGCTGCTCAGCCAGGGGATAGATACTGCAAACACTTGGCCTCCCATGGCCCAACTCAGTCAAACTCGTCTCAAAACCAGTAACTCTACCTTCAAATAGCTGAAGGGAGGCTCTTCCAACCTCACAGCCTCCAGATGTGGAGCTTTTAAACAGAAGTATTTCCTCATGTGGTAACGCCCAAAGGTTTGGTTTATCCATGCCAGAGGAAGGGTTGTTACTGATACGGGGTTATACAGCAGGTGAACTCTCAGTTTTTATAGCTGTTTACTCAGGACGGGGGAGAGAGCCAGGAGGAAACACCTCGAGTGACATCAGCAGGGTAACTGTTAACAAGTACTGCTATACGGAGACAAAAACCATCTCTGCACACAGATACTCCCCATAACGTGTAGTTTGAAAAATGTACCGTTTTCCATTTCTGAATAAAGGCAAAAATGAACAACACAACTGCTAAACCTGTTGGCAGAGAGCAACTGCTTGACGGTGTCCACAGTGCAACTGAGTCAGTGACAAGCAGTACTGGGGAAAAGCTCAAGGGTTTTCACCTGCTGCTGCCTGACCTCGGCTGGCAAAATCCACTCACGCTGGTGCCTGGATCAGTTCTTTGGGGCTCTACAATTCAGTGGAGTTTAATGGCACACGAGGGACCTTAAAACCCGTCGAATCCCACCCCCTGACATGGACAGGGGCACCTTCCACTATCCCAGGCTGCTCCAAGCCTCATCAAACCTGGCCTTAGACACTTCCAGGAATGGGGCAAGTTCCACAGCTTCTCTGGGCAGCCTGTGCCAGGGCCTCCCCACCGTCACAGGGAACAATCTTTCCTAATATCCAATCTAACCCTGCTCTCTGTCAGTTGAAGCCATTCCCTCTCATAATACTGAAAGGGGAAGTGCAAATTGTTCTTTTGTCTTGGTATCTTTTTTTGTTTCGGTGTCTTTTGCCGCCCAATAGTATAACAGCTCATTTAGCAGCCTTACATTGGAGCTAACTAATCCTGCACAACGTAATTGGGATTACCGTGCCACTGGTGAACACGAGAAGCATTTATTTGGGAGAGATACAAAGTCTCTGTTGGCAATTCTTGTGCCAATATTAAACATTCCGTCACTATTCAGGCTAAAAGACAAAAGAAGATAAGGAAAGAATTTTTACACCAATACATGACCTCTACTCACTGACAATATTTAAATGTTTATACTGCTGTGTACTGGTTCAGAAGTCAGCATGCTCTAGATGATATTACTGATTGCTCTAAAACCAGAACAAGGTATGATCTGGGTTTAAGTTTCCGCAAATGCCAAAAATTAAATTTGGTTCTCCTTTGCATTAATTTTCTTCTACTTACTCCTGATTCATATGAGGGCAATGAAGGTCAGGTTGTACAGAAAGCTGCAGTGAAAATGACTCCTTGGTTCTCCTGAACTAAGACTATGACTCACTCACATCTACCACCGGATCCTGAAGGTACAAAACAGATCCCTGGACCGGGCTGCCTATTCTGAGAGTCCATTTGGTGTTAAATTCCTGATTTAGTTTTTGTGATTTCTTTCCCTGATCAGACCATGGTGCCAGCAATCCTAAGTGCTACTGACTTGCTGATTTCAATGGTTTTGACTGCTCTTATCAGCTGCTTTGGACACTGATTAGCTGAGGACTCCATGCCTCATCAAATGCTGCTTTCCTGATTTGCTTGCCAGGACTGATCTTCAGCCACGCTTCCCAGAATCCCCAGCCGCCTCTCGGTGCACACTCCCAGATGCTCTGTAGTCTCCTCCTCCCTTTCCTTTGTCCTGCCCCACACTGACACGTCTGATCACACCAAGGACACCTTAATAATGTGCAGTTACCACGGGCTCCTCCATCCTCTCCTCTGTCATTTGGATCCGAGTCTCCTTTGCAACAGAAACCAATTAGAAGCAATTAAGTGCTTAAGTTACTAAAGGAAATGGTTCTCAGTTACAAAACACTCACCAGCCAGTTCAGTCATTTCAAGACAACGGTGAACTGAACTTTTATCACAGTGATAAACCAGAATTGATACTGTGATCTACAGTTAATGTTTAAAAAAGAAATGTTCTCCATCAGGGCCAAAGGCTGTTTTCTGATAATTTTCTCGCAGTGGAGACTTCTCCCATTGCCTCTAAGAAGAGGAGGAATCACAACTCTGAAAATTTCCAGTCTGGTTTTATTCTACATTCCAATTCCACTTACAAATAAATGCCTTTCATGAAGAGATTTTCTTAGACACGGCAAAGATGTTTTTCCTGTCTAGGAAATCAGGTACATTAACAAAATCTTTAGAGAGTTCAGGTTAACTGTTACTCTCCATTTGTTCAAGGGTTCTAATGAAGTCATAATGAATCTTGTCACTGGGTCAAATGCCATTAAATGAGACACTTCTAAGAATATTAGACACTGCCCAGCATTTTTTAAGATCGGGACTGCAAGACGAACAACCTTTTCCACTGGAATTCAGACATTTTTATATCAGAAATTTTACACTTTCAGTGAGTTGAGGCACAACTCTTTACTCTTTTCCTGCGCATGTTTTGTCACTGCTGAGGGTGAGCCCTTGGATCCCAAATGCTGATTTTTACACATTTCTCATGTTGCTAAACCTTATGCATTCTATCTTTCACACATCTTTCTTTTGGCTGGCAGTTAATCGTTGTCCGTTGTTCTGCACTTCTCCTAAAATTCTGGATGTGCACAGAAGAACAAACAGTTCCATAATGGTGGCCACAACTTCAAGAGCTCAGGAAAGGGAAGCTTTTCCCTGTATGGAGTTAACCGGATGCTTGATGCTTTCCAGGATCCTTCCTTGGCCCCACACAGAAAGCCCATAAGAGCATCTCCAGAGGATCCAGGGTTCATTCTGTGGACACCACTTGCCAGATTTGGGGATTTAAAAGGCCTGACTTTCTCCTACGAAGCTAAATCCCCTCTAAAATACCAATATTAGAAGTAGGCATGACTTCAGAAAGCCAAAACAGGATTATTCTGCAAAATCTAGACTGCATTAAAGTTGATGACATCCATCTATTATGTGGCCCTGGATATTTCCAACTACACTTAAAATATCACAGCAAAAAACTGCAAAAAGAGGGATTCCTATATTTTTCCTAGCCAAGGTTCCCAAAAGTAGTTTATTAGCATGAAGTAATTAATGTTATTAACATTTATAGTTCTGCCAGAAGAGGCAAGACCTGGGGTACTTAGAAAAACACATAAAAGGTCTTATGAAAACCTAATTTGTGGAAGAAACGAGGGAGGAAGGAGCTTAGCTTTTAATCCTCTAATGAGGGACTCACTAATGAAAAAAATTCCTTTAGAAGGCTTTCCCATGAAATACCTCGCTTCGTAAGATTAATTTGTATAACATCCCCATCTTTAGGATTTGGAAAGCTTTATGAAACACTGTATATCCAGCATGTAAGTGGGCAAGTTGAAAAAAAAAAGGGAGAAAACAGAGAAAAAGAAGGACCAAAGAGGCAGTTTGATAGAGGAAGTCCCTTCAAGAAAGGTATCTGTACACAGGTTAGAGACATCCCTGCTCATTCCAGGGCCTGAAACACCTAGAATTAAACAGAGCTGGAGCTCGGCCCTACATGGAGCCCTGGGCAGAGCATTCCTCCTTGGCTGTGAGGAAACAGCTCCTGAAAGGGGCTGTTCCTGCAGGCAGAAAGGAGGATTGATGGAAATAAATGGTCTGGATAGAGGCTGTTTCTCCCCCTTCAGCAGTTTGGGATGGAGCCTAGGATAATCCACCTCGGGTTGTTTGAGCTCCCCATTCGCAGCTTCCAGCTGGTCAGCTGCAATATTACTCCGTCAGGAAAGTTTTACCTTCCTACACCCTGCTCAGTGTCTCCATCACCAGACATACCTCAAGCAGCCTGGGGGTGCTCACAGCCTTGGAAAAACAACATATCCAGAGTATTTCTTTCTACGATTCCAGTTTACACCAAAAAATTCTTTGCTACTGTCTCATCTCCAAGCAGAAGTGAGCTGCAAAGGAAGAACACAACCTCCAGGGTGATGTTTCTGCAGCCAGACCCAGCTTCCAGAGCCTGGGGAGACATTTCACTGTGGCAGGAACCATGACACCCACCACATCCAGTTTAAATTACCCTTTTAGAGCCTCCTTCTCTTGGGACTGGACAGCTTTAGTGCCTACTTCTTTCAGAAACCTCATTTAGTCCTAAGAAATAACTTACCTGAAAAGGAGGAGGGTTTGCAGTTTACATTTAAAGCCAGGACCTGAAGGAAATAACCCTTAATGTGTCATTGGAGCCACTTAACCTGATCACAGATGGATTTAAGTTCTTTCAAACACAGATTTTGTTCCCCCCATGCAGAATCCCAAGTGAAATATGCCTGTAAATGTAAGGGGGTGCACTGCAGAGACTGAGGAAGGCACAGAGAAAACCGTCTACTGTACCTATAGCAAGAGTTCAAAATAAAGGAACTTGGTAAGTTTGGTACCTTGCAGAAGGATTTAGTCACCCTGGGCTCCTGAGGAGAGCAACAAAGTGCCAAACTGGGCTTCCACGTGTTTGCCATAAGCCAATTGCCTCTGAAAGGATTGTGGGATGCAGTCACAGAGGGATTTAGTGGGGGCACCAGGGAAGGAGCTAGAGGTGGTGAGGGAGGGATAAACTAAGTTTCAGGATCCTAATAACACTGTTTACTGCAAAGCAGGATGAAGAAGAAATAAGATTGGTTCATGTAATTTCATTTTCTTGGATTAAACTTACTTGACTCAGGGCTAAACTGATGGCTCAGTGATTGAACTTCCCTAAGCCTGCACATGCATTACTTCACTTTTTTAATATTAACATTTTCTTCATAATGAAAGAAGAGCAGATGAAATTTGAACAGATGAAAGAAAATTCACTGGATACCTTTTGTAAAAAAAAACACACAAATTTATGGAAAATCTTAAAGATTTGAGGGAATCAGAGGGTGTATTACTGTACCTATGCAGGGGAGGGTTTTTGAAGAACACTGGAAGCCCCAGCTCTACCCCTGGCTGGCAATT